>JAJOOS010009624.1:0-36640 GCA_029582725.1 Solanum chiquidenum | reverse complement strand
GTTTGAATTTAAATTTCAAACTTTTAAGTGTTAAATTTATACTTTTATAGTTTTAAAGTTTGAATTTTATTATTTAAATTTTCAAACTTTTAAAGTGTGAAATTTAAACTTCTATACTTTTAAAGTTTGAAAGTTTGAAAGTTTGTATTTAAAACTTTAAAAGTATAATTTTTTAACTTTAAAATTATAAAAGTTTTAATATTATTTGAGTAATGTTCCTAATTTTTTAATTTTAATATTTTTTTTTAAAAAAAATATATCCGTTGGGACCCGGTTTCCGGTCCGGTCCGGTCCCGGTCCGGAACGGGTATAGCTTATTTTTTCCAGAATTACCGGTTCCGGCCCATGGTGACCGGTTCCGTTGCCAGCCATAGTGCCAACTTTAGGGGGGGTTAGACCTTTTATAAAAGATACATTATACATGTAATTGTTCCCAATAACATTATGTATGTGATACATAACACAGTGGTGAGTTGATACAAACAAATATTATTATAAAACACTAATGTTTATGTATCAACAATAATATATGATAATGTCTACATATACATAACCTTCTAGTTGAATAAATCTGGGTGTATGTATCTGGTAGTAAAAGATAACGAAATTTATAATAGTTATGTACCAAGAATACGTAAACTAATTGATACAATTTTGAAAAAAAAACATATACTTTAAATACAAATACAACTCAATACAAGAAGATAAAAAGAAAAAAAATGAATTTGAATACATAATGCACCCGCTCGCTATAAAAAATTAGTTTACATGAACATACATACCGTCATACGTGTAGTTTTCCCTCATTAAGTACAATCATCTCCTGATTTTTTTTCCAAGAGGAGTGAATATGAATGATGCTTTTTAAAAAAAAATTGTGCAATTTCATCTAGAAAATATCAATCTTACTTATTCAAGAAACAAGAAAGTTAAATATCGGTGATTCTCTAGCTGCTGTCAATATCGAGTTAATGGACTCTGTAATATTTAACGTCATCATCCAACCCCAATGAACTAGTGCATACAATCTTGCCCACTTCTCATATCATGTCACCTCCAAGTACTTCTTCGCCCTAATATTAACTTGATCAACCTTATTCATTAACCTATCAAAATTATTTTGTGTGTATACCTTCATCATAGTGTAGAATACCTCATTCAAATGCTCATTTGATTTTCTAAAATTCTAGGATGCATTTCCCCACAAGTGCCATATACAAGCGTAATATTGCATGTTATTGTATACTATATAAACAACCTTTATAATGCTCTCATTTCTATCATATACTATACACATATTTTTTTTCCCATATGCTTAATTGAATTATTCAAAAAATCACGTCTAAGCAGCATCATTTTTGGAATCAATAACTCTGTAAACAAGATGTATACTATATTTTCTGTTATACAACAATAATGTACGTTATAAATATAAAACATTATCACACTATATTCACATATCACAAATACTTGCTCTATCTAAAGTGTTGGCTAAAATAAAAGCACCAGTGTATATTGATTTCAGGTGGCTGGTGTCTACAACAACAATTGACCTACATTAATCAAGTCTCTTTATAAAAGCATACAATGATATAAACAGATACAAAAAATTGTTTATAGATTTATTTATTTTCATTCGAATATGTGAATCAGGGTATGTTTTATCCAATATATACAAGTATTCAAGCACCTTTTTGTATGAGGCAACTGGTTGCCCCATTATGAACCAATACTTTTTCTTTTGCTCGTCATGCCAACATGTAGTTAACATCAACACCCAAATTCAATTTCATTCATCTATATATCATTAGGAGTGTACTTCCTCTTATGATTCCTCAATTTAGGTGCAATAATGCCTCCAATAAATCCACTTATTGCCTAAATTTGTGAGTATACCTATCTTTCAAAGGACATGTGTGATCATAGTTGAAAACTTTAATTCTGAACATTTTCGACTTGTTTATACTTGATGCCTTCATTAATCATTTGCATTCTTTAGAATAACATACATGTGTATAACCGCGAATACAATTTGAAAATATTCTTTAAAATGATATACAAGTGTATAGCTACATTTAATAATCAAGACATTTCAATGCAAACAATTATAACAATAATTTACCTAATAGAGTTTGACCTCTCTATCAAGAATTGAAACCTATTGTTAATTGAATACTTTTCCATCACATTCTTCAATGTCGACTTGTCCACGTATATCTATTCCACCATTACTTCTTTTTGATCTCTGTTAGTAATGATCAAATCATTGTCACCATCAAATACATTGATTGAACTATCGCTGAATGATGCAAACAAAAATAATGTATTACTTGTATCAATTAATCCGTGATTGTATTTAAGTTGCATCACATCTCCTTCGATAGAAATTTCTCCAGATTCGGAGTAAACTATATCATTATCGAAAGTACTTACATACAAGAGTTATACTCCAAATTCAGTGCTCACCTTCTTTAACTGAACATATATGATATATTTGTACACTCATGTCGTTGCGTATTTTCATAGGAGTATCATTACTTTCAATGTTGTATTTGATTCTGATACACTTCGTAGTCGGATAAATATTCAATGGACCATAAATTAAATTAACTAAATCAGAATACGAAGCATGTTCTTCGACACTACTCCATCAACATTTTTTTTTTAAAATTAAAAAGTGGGTCTCAAGGATCCTTTATTAGAAAGTAAAAACACTACAACAAATTTGTTATCAGGGACAAATAATTTCGTCATTTATAAATCATATTTCGTCACTAAAAATCTTGCGAGACGAAAAATAATTAGTCAATCAGTCGTCACTAAATGTGTGTCGGTATTATTTAATTACGAAAAGAAAAATCGTCCCCAAATGCTTAAACATTTGTGACAAATTTATTTGTCGTAAAAAGTATATTTTTTGTAGTTAATAGTATGCTTTGTCACTAAAAAGGTTATTACTACCGATAAAATTATATCGTCCCTAATTATTTTACTTCAATCAATGACGACATCAATTGTCTCTAAAGTTATATGTATTTCTTAGTTGAACAAAATCTAATTTCGTCACTAATGAATATATTTTATATTAAAAAAATATTTTATTCTTAAATGTATTAATTAGGGATAAATTTATTATTATAAAAAAGGTTAATGTTCCTATTATCTTTATCTCCCATCTAAATTTTTTTAACCCCTCCCCAAGAGCAACTCCCACATAATGCTTTCTTGGGGACTCGAACTCACAACCTTAAGGTTGGAAGTAAGGAGTGCTTACGATCCGATCAACTCTCTCTTGTCTCTCATTTTTATTTTATTTTTAACTTCATTCACTTCTTTTAAATTTTACTTCTGTAGAAATAATATATTATATGATTATTTATACACATGCACAAATGCATGAAATTTACCACCCACAATTCATTCAAATGTAGATTATATTTTAATTAAATTGTATATTTTTTAAAATATCTTGAAATATATCCAGTAAGATTCTGTCAATTTATTTATTTATTTTTATAAAATTTATAAATTATTCGGTACAATTATAAATTTAAATTTTCAATTTTATTAATAAAATTGAATAATCGGTTCAATTCGATCAATAAATCAATTGTTTTGAAAAAAACACCGACACCCATAACTATAGTACATCCTCATAATATATTTGAAATCCTAGTTGGTTCATCTCTTTCATTTGTGCTTTCATTTTTTAGTTTATTTCAATTTTCACACTGATGAAAAATGTTAATAGAAATTAATGATATATTTCGCACCTTTGCAAAGTCTAAATTTGTAAGTCAATGTTATCTCTGTATAGTTGCTCTACGTACATATGTGGAATTACTATTAAATATGTACATATTTTTAGGCAGAAGCAAATAGGTCGACTTAGTCTATGCAGTATACCAATCACAAATCAATGGACACGCTAAAAAAATTAGCACCAAGACTTGAGAAATTATTTTTTTCTATCGTCTTTATCGATGAAACTGTATCAAATAAAAAATAAAAGTGTTAAACCAACAAATATTAGCAATATAGTGGTAGAACTGTACCCCACTCACAGTACTTATAACCTGGATTGCATTTTTCAAATGATGCATTTTATAATTGCATAATTCAAGAAAATTGATGAATTAAACTTTTGCATTTTTACAAAATCGACCGAATTCGTTGGTTTTAATATTTTCCCTCGCCAATTAATGAATGGACTCTGTCTATTTCTTATATGAAGCACTTGCATTATTCTTTTTGTAAGTTGTCACTTGTAATTATGAACAATTGTAGCCAAACAAATTGTATTTAGCTATGAATTTTTTTCCGTAGCAAATAGTTGAATTATTCACTACAAATTTTAAGTCGTCGCTATTTAACACCTTACATACTTTGTGACAATTTTTTTATTGTCACTAAATCACAGATTGATTAGAGACAATAAATTTTTTGTCACCAATTATTTATATTATTAGTGACGAAAATAAATGTCATAATTAAATCTAATTTTTTATAGCTGAAACTTATAATATTTAACTACGAACTCTAATTTGTTGATATTGTAACAACATATTTTTTTGGATGAAATTTTTTTGTGTCCAAAAATTAATAAATTTTAAGACAAATAATAATTTGTCATGAATTAGATATATTATTAGTGACGAAATAACGTGTCACTAATAACTTTAAATTCACGACTAACACTACTTAACAAATGACGCCAATTAATTTTTTGGTGGGAAACTTTAGTGGACAAAACTTTGCCACAAATTTTTATGTTTTGTCACTAAAAGTATGTGTCTCATATATTTAAGCACGAAAAGTAAAGTTTATCACTAAAAGCGAACAATCAGTGACGAATTTGATGTCGTAGCTAATAATTTTGCAGCTATATATCATATTTGTTGTAGTGAAAGAACAAAACCAAATCATAACAAGATCTAGTCCAAAAACAAACACTCTGTCCAAAACAAAATACATAAATGAACAAACCAAAGAAAGGAATAAAGAGTTGATCGTCTTCAAGCTTGAGCTTCCACGGGAGGCGCTTGCTTTGGAGTGAAATCAAGTCATCACCTGCTGCAACCAGTTGCGTTCGGTTCGTTTCCACACACAACTCAAGTAAGAATTGATCTACTCCCTAACTCACTTTTGATGCTGTAACCCGATCCTTGAGCTCTATTTCTAAGTTTTACCCTTTCCTTGGATGACTCCAAGCTGCTCCATGGTCGGAGAAATCGACCTCTCCGATGAAGGTAGTAGTGAGAAGATGATAGAAGAAAGTTCAAATGTCTCCAAATGTATACATAGATGTGGATTCGAATTTGGACAAATTTCACTAAAGACACTCAAAAAATCTCACAAGTGCCATGAAATTAGGTCATTTGAAGACTTCTTCAACTCGGATTGATCAGATGTATACCACAAAATGAAGTTAAGTGAAAAAAACTTTCTCCTCTTTCATCTTTGTGCACTGTTATACTTCAATTTAATTCATCCATGATCTTCTCTGCAGGTTGAGCCCAAAGAGGCTGATACCAATGCATAAGGAGGCCACATATGAGTTCCATCTCCGCATAAACAGTGTATTGCAATTACATCCACTTATGCAAGTATGCAGGTACTGCCATCGCCTTTTGATATTTCTTTGTCATCCATGTCTGGTCGTTCTTGTTTGTCTCAATTATGCTTGTGTATTGAAACTTGTTTTGAATGTTTCTAATTCTAAGATTGGAAATTTGTGTTTTATCTAGGTGTAATATTGCTTTTCCTTTTGGTGGTAAGTCTTGGAAATCTATATAGATGATATAGCAATTTTTTTCGTTCTACTTTTCAGAATGTCTGATTAATATAGTTATGCTTGCCATTGAGTTGACCTATTTAAAATTGAATAAATAAGATTCATACATAAATACAATAAGTTCCGCAAATATAATAAATCAATTAATTAACTAATCAAAACTCTGTGAATATCTTTATGACACCTTAATAACATCAATGGAGACAACTGAAGATGTGAGTATTATGTATGCTTTGACTAGGTAATTATTAGTTGTTAATTTAATAATGAGAAATTGAGAGGTCTAGGGATGTCATTAAAGGGTCATTATGTTATAATAACAGAAAACACCTTATTTAGTGCATTATAATTATAACAATACCATCTTATAAAAATAACAACAATTTATATAGTAATACAACAAGATATAGCCATAAACTGAAGTAATTTTTGATAAATAACATACATATAATTATTGAACTTTAATAACCCTAAGATTATAGTCATTTTTGTAAGTTGCTCTTTTAAAAAGAGATTAGTCAAATACAATTTACTTATGAAAAACACTTTTCACATAAATTATTCAAGACTATTTTTAGAATGTTCTTCCAATTTTACCCTTCATTAGTTAGTATTGGAATTAATTATTAATTAATGTTTTACTGTTTAGTTATTTTAATCATAAATTTGACAATGATTAATAAGGGTAAAAATGGAAAGTTATGCTTGATTTATGTCTTAATCTTTTTTTCTTTAAGGGTGTAAAACACCTCAACAATTCAATTAATTTGAAATGGAGGGAGTATAATCTAAACGCTAACACTAATTAATGTACACCTCCATTCTTCTTAGTAGGTTTTTGAAAATTTAATCTTTATGGATTTAACCTTTAAGGTTTTCTTACGCGATGCATTGGGACGTTATTAAGTGATGTATCCGAAATATATCGAGACATTGAGTGATATATTCGAAATACATTGGGACGTTGAGTGATATATCCAAAATTGAGACGCTGATGTATCGGGACGTTTTGGGATCGATGTATCCGGATTCCACCAAATTTAAAGAATTTTTGTAATTTAGAAAGAAAAAAAAGGTAAGCATATTTTGTAAGGAAAGTGCTAAATGGCCAGAAAATTTGGCCAGAAATTTAAAAAAACTATAATATCTTTTTTATTTTAAAATAAACTGAACTTTTTTTCATTTTTTAGTTAAAAGGGAAAAATGTTTAAAAATGTAAAATAACATAGATAAAATATCATTCTGGCCAAAACATATTTTTCCATTTTGTAATTAGTTCTTAACATCATGAGATTTGTGTAAAATTCCCTTAATTATTATTCTCCAATTATATGCAATTAAATATTCCTTTATTTTGTTTCAGCAATGTTATTTGTGTCTTTCGAAGACAGGCCTAAAATCATACTCCATTTAGTCCATATTTAGTGTATTATTGAGACTTTTTTCATAGTTCAAAATAAATTAATTATTCAAAGTTTAAGAGATTTTTTTTCTTTTAATATTTATCCTTTATTTAATGAGATTGTACATATTTTCAAGAAGAGTTTGAGAGTATTTAAAAGGATAATAGTAGAAAATAACCTTTAATTTATATGGATTAGATAGAATAATAAATTAAATTGGATTTGTCACTTGTTATTTAATTCCTCGAGGCCAAGGTGACATTGTAGAAGCCGGCTTTTCTATGGACGAGCATTACTATATTACCTTTGAGAAACCAATGGAAGATGACTAGTATAAATATCCATTCACTGTTGATAAATTCTGTATGTAAACAATTCTCAAACACCATTGTTAGCCATTTGAGAGAGCTAAGCAGTGAGAGGAAGCTGAGATGTTTATTACTGAGAGAATGAAATTATTTGACAAAAATACACACTACAGAGTATATATGCTTATACACAGCTGGTAACTAACTACACGTGTCTAACAGACTTCTAACAAACTTTATCAAAATATCTAGCTAGGACAATGACCACTCTACCCCTCAATATCCATGCTTCAAGTAATTCCCATTTCATCACTCCCTCTCAAGCTGGTAGGTATGAAGATGTTCAGCATACTAAGCTTGCTCACTAGAAATTCATGTTGTTGTCGTGGCAGTCCTTTAGTCAACACATCTACTAGCTGATCTTTGGAACTCACATGAACTGTTTTGATCAACCCTTCTTGAATTTTATCCGTAATAAAATGACAGTCTATCTCAATGTGTTTCGTTCGTTTGTGAAAAATGGGATTAGCTGCAATCTGTAGTGCTGCTTTACTATCACTGTACACAACTATTGGTGTACTAATTTCTTCGTTCAATTCTTTCATCAATGCAGTCAACCATAGCACTTCAGATACTGCATTAGCCATGCTCCTATACTCAGCTTCTGCTGAGCTTCTGGATACCACATTCTGTTTCTTTGACTTCCAAGAAACTAATGAGTCTCCATGCTTGATAAGGAAGCCTGAAACTGATCTCCTTGTGTTTGGACATGAAGCTCAATCTGCATCACAGAACACTATTAATGTGTTGGAAGTTTTACTACTCACCAAAATTCCCAAAGTTGGTTCACTCTTAATGTACTTCATGACTCTAACTGCTGCATCCCAGTGAGATTTCTTAGGCTGCTGTAGGAACTGACTAAGTGTCTGTACTGAGAAAGCAATATTGGGTCTTGATAGCGTCAAATACAACATCTTTCCAATCAGTCTTTGATACTGTGTTTTGTCCTCCAATGTCTCATCATCTGTTCCTTTCACCAACTCTTCTCCTTTCATCAATTCATCTAATTCCTGTGTTGTCAACTTTGTGTTTGCCTCCAAAGGTGTCCAAGCAGGCTTCACATTGCCAATTCCCAGGTCTGAAATGATCTCAAGTGCATATTTCCTCTGATTCACAAGTATTCCCTTGGAAGATATGCTAAACTCCATTCCAAGGAAAATTTTTAGAGTCCCTAAGTCTTTAATCTTGAATGTCTGATGCAATGATGCTTTAGTCTCTTCAATAAGAGCTAGATTACTTCCCGTTACCAACATGTCATCCACATATATCAAGATAATGGTAATATCAGTTCCTTGTTTCTTTATAAACAAGGAATGGTCTAAACTGCTATGGATGAAACCTGAATGTGTTAATGCTTCAGATAATTTGAGATTCCACTGTCGACTAGCCTGTTTTAGCCCATAAAGGGATTTAACAAGTCTGCAAACAGTACCAGTGCCCCCCGGACTTGGTAAACTCTGAGGAAGCTACATATATACCTCATCATATAAATCACCCTGTAAAAAAGCATTATAAACATAGAGCTGATGCACATGCCAATTATGTTGAGCAGCCAGAGACAAAACAACTCGAATAGTGGCAATTTTAACAACAGGGAAAAAAGTTTCATGGTAGTCAAGACCTTCTTGTTGGTTATACCCCTTGGCGACCAACCATGCCTTGAACCTTTCAACCTCACCAGTAGCCTTTAACTTCACCTTATAGACCCATCGACACCCAATGGCAGTCTTGCCAGGAGGAAGTTGCACTAACTTCCAAGTACGATTATCTTGGAGGGCCTGCAATTCAGAATTCATAGCCTCTATCCATCTACTATCTTGAATAGCTTCCTTATAGGACTTAGGTTCCTGAACAGTGGACAAAGCACCAAGATAAGCTTGGTGAGAAGGAGAGAGGGCCTCATAAGAGAGGTAAGCTAGCACTGATGGGATACGAAGCATGAGCAGAATATTTCTTGGTGATATAGTCAGCATGCCAAAGAGGCTCTTTAGACACCTTTTGTGATCTTCTCCAGGGAACAGGCAAGTGAGTTGTGGATGAACAAGGATCAGAATGAGAAACTTCAGAAGAAGGAATAGGCATAGGAACAGGGTCCATAAAAGGAGAATGATGATCTAAGGCAGGAGAATCAGATCCAGTATCAACTGGGCTAGTTGGTTCAAAAATATCATAATCGAATGAACCAGGGAACTTAGCAACCGAAGTAATAGGTGCAGTAACACTGTGAAATGGGAAGATATGTTCTTTGAAAATCACATCTCTATTGATAAAAAAAGTTTTCTTGGCTAAGGTCAAACAATATGTACCCATTGGTAAGACTGGAATACCCCATGAAGACTGAGGAACTGCTCTAGGGGCAATTTTGTCCACTCGAGGCAACATACTAGCATAACAAAGACACCCAAGAGTCCGGATAGGATCAAATGATGACTTTCTACCAAAGAACAGTTCATAAGGAGACTTCTCTTTAAGAATTGTAGATGGCAATCTGTTAATCACATATGTAGCATGCAAAATGCAGTGACCCCAAAACTTCAAATGGAATGCAACCTTAAAACCTCAATGCCCTAGCCAATTCAAGCAAATGTTTATGCTTCTTTCAGCTACTCCATTTTGTTGATGAGTGTAGACACAAGTTTTCTGATGAACAATACCCAATTCTTAAAATAGATTATGCATATCAGAGCTGACAAACTCTCCTCCATTATCAGATCTTACCACTTGCACAACAACATTGAATTGAGTATGTATCATTCTAAAAAAAGATTTCAGAATTAAGAACACATCACTTTTAAACTTCAACAAGAAGATCCAAGTAATATGAGAGAAATTATCGACTATGGTTAAGAAGTATTTATTGCCATCAAAAGTAGCCGTATGATATGGTCCCCATACATCAAGATGCAATAGCTCAAAAACATTATTGGATGCACTACAACTAGTAGAAAAACCTTGTCTAGTGTGCTTGGCTAAAGGACAAACCTCACAATCAGCTAAGACTGACCTATATTCATCAAGACTATAACCAAACAAAATTTTCATAGAAAAATTATAAGTATGAGCTAATTTCCTGTGCCACAGCAGTATATCATCTCTTTTCTTCTATGCAATGTTGGCTTTTGTCACAGATGTATCAGTGAAACATGTTCCATTATGTGGCAGTGAAGCAAGTAGGTACAAACCATCCGTCTCCTTACCAATCCCCTTCAAAATCCCACTAGCAAGGTCCTGGAATAGGCAACAATCAGGATAGAAGGAAACAAAACACTTGAGCTCTTTAGTAATTTTTGAGACTGATAAAATGTTGTATTTGAAGACATGAATAAATAGAACATTGTTAAGGACTCCTGTGTCTGGGATCTTACACTTTCCTGTATGAGACACCATGATGACTCCACCATTTGGCAAATGTACCTTTCTATTATGATCTATTTTTACCTCTTTTATATCTGACAACATATCTAAACTGGCAACCATATGATTTGTTGTATCTATTATCCACTTGACCTGTTCAACAGTAGATAAGTTGTGGAAATCAATACCTGCCATATTAGCCATGTGCTCTTGTTTTCCTTCCTTGTCGAGCATATTTACGATTCTATCATGTTGCTCATTTGTAAGAAGTGGTGCTCTCTGAAAGTCTCCATGTCCAGGTAAGCAGTTGGTCATGATATTCCTGCATGTGCATTCGAATTAACATTTTCAGTTTGAACATTATATGCAGTATTCCCTTTATACATGTGTTCATTGGCATTCTCAACATGATCATTATGTGTGTTAGAAGCTGGAGGGACTCCTTCTTTCTTCTTTCCTTTGTAGCCTGGTGGATATCTAACTAGCCGATAACATATGTTCATAGTATGTCCTTTGAGTTTACAGTAATCACATTGTAGATTCCAATTCTTCGTGGTTTGTTATAGCTATTTCCTTTTCCTGCCATCATAGCCCCTAAGTCAAGTCTTTCCCCTGAACTTGAAGAACTAGCGATTGACCTCTGGCTCTCTCTCTCTCTATCAGTATAGAGTAAGCTTTGTTAATAGCAGGAGTAGGACTTGTCATTAGGATCTGACTACGTGCTTGTTCGTAGTTCTCATTCAGCCCCATAAGGAATTGCATCACCTTCATGCTTTGCATGTATTGCACAAACTTATTCGATTTAGTACAGTCACATGGTGGTGGTGTCATACTATCAAATTCAGCCCAAAGATGTCTTAGCTTTGAGAAATACACTGATATACTATCAGTTCCTTGAACCAATGTTGCGATCTCATTGTGTAATTGATAAACTCGAGAGGTATTCACTTTATCAAACCTCTCTTTCAAATCATGTGGAAGCAAGGAGTGAGTATCAACAACACGGTACCCAATAAACAACCTAATAAACAAGGCAACCTAGCTAGAATTCGACTACTCCTTTCAATCCCTGTCGAACCTCCTCAAACTACAACCTGCACTGAAATCAGGCCAACCTAACAATTCTACAATAAACAATTCACAAGACTCAATATTCACAGTCCAAAGTCACAAGTCAGCAATCAACACGTATACGTAAGTCAAACTCAATATCAAGTAGATCGATTACACGAAACAAGTACATCAATCACAAGTAACAGGTAAGTCACACATAAGCATAAAATGCATCAAATGACAAAAATCAATCTCTTGCCGGAACCATTTCCCATCGGCACACTATCACTAGCTGAAACTATTTCTCATTAGCTTTATATCAAATCACTAGTCGAAACCATTTTCCATCGGCTTTATATCAAATCACTAGCCGAAATCATTTTCCATCGGCATTATAACAATCACTAGCCGTAATCATTTCCTATCAACTTTTATAGCAATCGACAGCAAAGACCTCGGCATCAAATCAATCACATGTCTCATCACGGTGTTCAACAATCAATACACACAAGCAATATCCCACCACACGAAGAGACAACAAGTCATGTAATTCAACTCCACATTCAATCCATCAAGGCATTTCATCATATAAAATAGGGTCATAATAAGGCAATTCACATATTGTCATTACCATCACGAAGCCTTTTCATTTACCCCTTCTTTGTTTATTAACATTAATCAAGTGGAGAAATAAGACCCATCACCTCATTCACGATTACTCCCTAACACACATATAATTAAGAGAAGTAGCCACTAGATTGCAAAGTTTAAGAGATCACTTTCCTTAAATCAATCAATAGTCACTCCAAGAGTTGAGTCCTTCCCTTCCGAATCACTTCAAAGGCAACACAATCTATAACAATCAAGTATTCACAATCACTCATCGGAAACAACAATTCCCACATCAATTCTATATAGAAGCGGGTCAATCAACTCAAAACGCAATTTCAAAAGGGAGGTTTGAATCCGAAAACAATACTTGAAAATGATGTTCAAGACTTTATTAGTGAAAACCATTTCGAAAAAGGGATCAAAACCACTTCTAAATCACCGTTTTAGATTAAAACTCAAGTTCTTGCAAAACATTGCCATTTTCCAAATCAAATCCTAAATTATGATGTTAGAATCCATAAATAATCAAAGGGAAATGAAGGTTTAGGGTCATAAAAGCTTACCCAAATGATTTAGCAGATGAAAACCTTTCCAAATTCGCCACCAAGGGTTCCCCAAGCTAAAAAATGAAGAATGAGGTTTAAACCTTGAAATTTACAGGTCAAAAACCATATCTGATGTCGCTTAAGTGAACCCCGCAAAAATTGGGGGTTTCACTTTTGTGAACCATGGTTCGCGTAAGCGAACCCTTCAAAAATTCCGCCCTTCGCTTAGGCGAAGCTTTCTTAAACGGAAGGCCTATCGCAAAAGCGAAGGGTAGAGAACTCAAGCACTAGAAAAATAGCCAATACTCCAAACATCGAAAGAACCCTCGAATTCGTTTGGAACCCCGTAAACACAAACCACATATGCAAATCATTTATACTCGACATTTCAGATTCAATGGAACCGTCACAACACGAATCTGAGATCTCGTCGACTCGACATCCGTGAAAACCACAAGAAACTAACTCAATCCTACAAAGGCAAAAACAAACTCGAGATCTCTCAAAAATCAACTAAGACCTCACCTAGGTCGTAAATCATCCTCCAAAACCCATGAAACTCTCAGAAATTCCGCCAAGCATTCAAACCTCGAATGTTGATCAAAGTCAACCCAAAGGCTAAAATTCCACAATTTCACAACTCAAGACCTCAAATCCTCAAAAAGACTCCAACTATGAAACTGATAACTCTCACAACTCAGATTCCACATCCTAAGACTGATCGAATCGTCAGAATTCCATTCCGATACTGGAAAATCCAAATGACATTGAAAATCATTTTCATAACAACTTAGCCTTTCGAACTCAAAACTTACCAAATTCTCAACTTTTAACTCAAAGTTCAAAATCAAAATTTCAAATCAATCATAAAAGACTCGGGGTTGATATCAGGAGGGGCAAAACGGTAAATTCACAAATTTTTTCAAAAATGACCGACCGGGTCATTACATTATCCACTACTAAAAATCATGTTTGTCCTCGAACATAAAGCAAAAGAAAGTACTTGGAGCTTTGAAAAGATGATGATATCTGACACACATATCTCACTCTGTCTCACAAGTCGCCTCACCGACTAAACGATGCTTCCACTTGTAATAATCCTTTTTTAAAGAAGGGTTAGTTGGTAATTTAACCAATAATAATAATAATTATTATCATTAAGAGTATTAAAATGAAGTGGATCAATCCTATTTTATTTTTGATCTGTCACGCTTCAGTTACAAATAAATACACCCTTTGTCCCAATTTATGTGACACATTTCGGATTTCGAGATTCAAATAAATCTATCTTTGACCGTAAATTTTTCATATATCTTTTAAATATTTTGAATTATCAATTATTGTGACTTATAGTACTTTTTATGTAGTTTACAAATATATAAATTCATTTTAAATTTTTTGAAGATTTCATGAGCAAATTTTCGGTCAAACTTAAATTGTTTGACTCTCGAAAAGCGAAATGTATCACATAAATTGGGACAGAGAGGGAGTATAGTATTAGGGCAGAGAGGGAGTATAGTATTAGGGCAGATTTTTTTCCGTTTCTTTCTTTTTGGGGGAAAAGAAGTGACCTCACTAAGGATTTCACAAACGTGAGTAGGAAGCTACTACAACAGATTTTCATAAACAGGTATTTAGAATTACTATATGTATATATGGTCATATATGGCAGAAGCTACTGTGATGTTTGATGTGTACAATTGATGACTGAATAATGAACCAGAGAGGAATCTGAACGAAGAAGTCATTGAATATTTGACTGTTATTACTTATTAGTTTTATGAATATCCTAGTATGCATGAAAAATCTTTACCGTGAAGTATTAAATTGGAGTGAAGTATCTTGATAGTGCTTACGGGTAACTGAAATCAAGAATGATTATGTAATTTTTGTAAAGCTTATAAATTTGATTATGGGAATTGAATTATCAAGTGAAACCAGGTACTCCTATAAGATTTGCACTAATAAAAGTTGTCTGAGTTTCAGCCATTCTCTTTTAGCTACGGAATATAAAGACACTTTGGGTGTGTTTGGTACAAAGGAAAATGTTTTCTTGGAAACAACTAGATTTTTGACTTATTTTCTTATGTTTGGTTGGTGAGTAGAAAATATTTTTCGGAAAAGATTTTTTAGTGTTTGATTTATGAATGAAAATTATTTTTGAGAAAATATCTCTTTTTTTTACTAGAGAGTAGAAAATAATTTTTGAATTGAAATTGAATTTTTTTTTTAAAGATAAACTTTTTCTTTTTTGGGGTGGGGGGGGGGGTTGGGCTAGCGGAACTGGCGCGGGGGTATGGGTGAGATGGGGTAAAAAAATAAATATTTGAAATTAAAAGTATTTTTTAAAAACAACTTTAATTTTTTTTCTGGCCATGGGGTGGGGGTTCGCGGGTAGGGGTGGGGTGAAAAAATAAAAAATAAAAATTGGAAATTGGAAATATTTTTTAAAAATAACTTTTTTTTGGGGGTGGGGGTGGGGGTGGGGGCTGGTAGTGGGGCTGACCGGGGGGGTCAGGGGTAGGGGTGGGGGTGAAAAAATAAAAATTTGAAATTGAAAATATTTTTTAAAACCAAACTTTAATTTTTTTATTTGAGGGGGCGGTAGTGGGGCTGGCCGGGGGGGCGGGGGTCGGGGTAGGGGTGGGGGTGGGGGTGAAAAATTAAAAATTTGAAATTGGAAATATTTTTGAAAAACAAACTTTAATTTTTTATTTATTTTGGGGGGTGGGGTGGTAGTGGGGATGCTAGGGGGGTAGGGGTGAAAAAATTTGAATTTGAAATTGAAAATATTTTTTAAAAACAAATTTTAATTTTGGGGGGGGGGGGTCAGGGTAGGGGTGGGGTGAGAGTGAAAAACAAAAAATTGAAATTGAAAGTATTTTTTATAAAACAAACTTTAAATTTATTACTCCCTCTGTCCCAATTTATGTGACACTTTTCATTTTTCGAGAGTTAAACAATTTAAGTTTGACCGAAAATTTGCGCATGTAATTTTTATTTTTTTAAAATGAAATTTATATATTTGTAAACTACGTAAAAGGTACTATAAGTCACAATAATTGATAATTCAAAATGTTTAAAAGATCTATGAAAAAATTACGGTCAAAGATAGACTGATTTGAATCTCGAAATCTAAAAAGTGCCACATAAAATGAGACGAAGGGAGTATTATTTGTGGGGGGGGGGGATGGTGGGGGTGTCGAGGGTAGGGGTGGAGTGAAAATAAAATTTTGAAATTGAAAATATTTTTTAAAAATAAACATTAAATTATTATTTTTGGGGGGGGGGGGGGGGTCAGGGGGTAGAGGCTGGCGGGAGGGAGGGAGGGGGGGTAGAGGCTGGTGGGAGGGAGGGAGGGGGGAGGGTGGGTAAAGAAATAAAAATGTTGAAGTTGAAAAATGTTTTTTAAAAATAAGCTTTAAATTTATTTTTTCAACAAAAAAATTGTAATTTGAAGTTGAGGGAAAGTTTTGGAAAATGTTTTCTTTAAGTTTTGAAGGGAAGTCATTTTCCTTGAATTTGAGGAAAATGAGTTGATTTGGAAAATATTTTCCAAAATAATTTAACCAACCAAACAAGAGAAAATTAGAAAACATTTTCCGAAAAATGTTTTCCTTCGTACCAAACACACCCTTTATGTTAATTGATATTATTGGAGTATGAGCGCTATTATATAAAATGATAATTTAATAATTTGGCACAGGACACTAACATTGTTAATTTCCCCTTTATATTCATGGCCTAAGGTGTGAGACATTAAGATTTAACTTTAAGATTAAAGGTTAGGGATATTAAGACTTGACCCGATTGAGGCAAGTGGGGGCTGTTGTGGTTGGTGTTTATGCGTGCATGGTTGGGGAACTTGTCATTAGCGAGGTAAGTGAGACTTTAGCTTTAGTGCTTGCTTTTCAAATCTACTTTGAAAATGTATTTTATCTGTGTTGGTCCAAGTGTTGGGACAAGCATGTGCTATTGACAGAATACTAAATATTCTTTTATAAGTTATCTGTGGTGTGATATTGGATATCCTTCTTCATTATCGTGATATAGTTACTAGGAGCATACATAACTGTCGTAATATGTTAGGAGCATACCTATGCTACCATAATATGTTAAGAGTCTTGTACATGCTGTCGTAGTAAACTTTGAGGCATTATATATGTTGTCGTGGACTTGTCGGGGTGCTAGGACGATCTCATACATTGTCGTTTATGACAAGCGTTGAGTGTAGATTGAGTTTGAGACATTTAGTGTATTTTTTTTGAACATTTGTTTGGACTTGTTGATCCTTATATTTACAAAATATATTCTTGTGCTTATCATTATATGTTTTTTGTGTAGATGTATTTTTCTAACACTTGTTCCAGGGGTATTAAAGTAGAGAGTCGAGGATCTTACTGGGTTATATTTATATATAGCTTACTCTTTACATACATGTCTATGCAAATACCATTGCAGAGGGTGAGACTAGTGGCTGGCGAGATTGTTCGTATGGATTCTATTGCTGAGGTGAGCCATCGCATAGTTCGTGGAGGTTCTTGCTTCATCTTTATTTATTTATAGCTTATATCTTCTTTTGTTCTTAGGGTCTGCATGCCCAATAGTTGAACTCATGTAACTCTAATAGATGCTCAATGGTTTTATTGTGTGATTTGGACTAGGAAAATATTATTTAAGTGATTGTTTCTTTATATATAAATCGATATATGATTTTGGTTGGATAATGATTTCGTTTTAATGAGTATTGATGAGTTTTGGAGTTGCACATATTTTATCTTTGTGCTTAAATGAGTTGGTAAGAGTATGCATATTTGGTACGCCTAACAGGTGGTGTTAACGGGTGCTAGTCACGTCTAGGAGGTATTTCGAGATGTGACAAAGTTGGTATCAGAGCCTAAGCTTTAAGTCCCGTGTCATGGAATAGTATTTTGTAGAGTCTTGTTCATGGGTATGTAGACACCCATATTTATGACCTTGAGGCTACCAAACAATTAGGATGTTTTCTTTTTTTCACTTCTTGTTCGTGAGTTGAGTTAAATCAAGTCTAACCCTTGAATATTATTTCATAAATGGATAAGAAACGTGGTTTTTCCTATGTTGTTTGATCTAATGCATCTGTTGAACGTGGTACGGGACTTGGTATTACCTCAGTGGTAGTCAAGGCATGTCTCATCCTATTAGGGCTCGGACTAGGGCAAATGCCACTCCTCAACCTGATGATGTGAATAAGGATCAACCCTGAGTTGTTCTCGATGAGCGAGTGCAGGAACATGTGGTTCGGGATTCTCCATCAACAAGGCTAGATGTTGTGCCTACTGTTACTTTTCCTGCCCATGTCGTAATGAGATTATTGAATGTGTTGGAGGCATTAGTGCCTAATTAGGGTGGAATTTAAGTACCCCAGGCTACTCCACAAACCCAAGAACAAGTTCAGTTGAATATTGTAGCTACTTAGATACCTCATTTGGATCCTCAATCAGGTTTTCATCTAGTTACAACTACAGGGAAACCCAAGGATCTTAAGAAACTCTTGAACCTAGTCTTGTTTGAATTTGGAGAACTACAAAAGGCTACTTGCTCATATAAATACATAATAAAAAAAACCTTAGGAGCTAAAACACAACTAAAGAGAGAGGCATCAGAGTGATATTGAGAAGAGTCTACACAAAGAGTGTCATCCGGGAGTCAGCTAATACAATGAGAGAACTGTTGGATTTTAAAAGGTGTGAATGGAAAATGAAGAGTTGCGACTTTTATGAAGAGTTGTGACTTTTATGAAAAGTTGAGACTTTTACGAAAAGTTGTGACTTTTATGAAGAGTTGTGACTTTTACGAAAAGTTGTGACTTTTACGAAAAGTTGTGACTTTTACGAAAAGTTGTGACTTTTACGAAAAGTTGTGACTTTTACGAAAGGTTGTGACTTTTACGAAAGGTTGTGACTTTTATGAAAGGTTGTGACCTTTTTGGTAAGACACAATAAGCATCATTTCACACTACTATTTGTTGTCTATAAATAGAGAGTTTCCTCTTATTTTTCAACAAGGAAAAAAACTAATTTTTTTGGACTTCTTCTACTTCTACTTCTACTAAATTTAGTATTCTAAGTGTACTTTATTGCCATTGAGTGGTTCGCTAACACCATGGTTTTAGGTACCGATACATCGATGAGTAAGATCGTTCTATCCAGCTGGGAGGATATATTCCATTAATCTCGGGTACTTGAGGGGAATAATTTTCTTAAGGGGACACTGTGCATTCAGTGGGCTCGATTTTCTTTCTTTGAGAAAAATATTTTGTACAAACATTGTTGTTTCTTACCAAATTCTTCAAAGTTTTGTTCTAAGTATCTTAGGAATACAAGATGAACAACAATCTTAAGGAAATTATTATATAGTTGATATTTTTTGTATTCTACTGATTAAGGAAGATTAATGCACTGCTTCTTCAAAATTCGGTGCCTTGTTTAGCAAGATCGAATTGAGAATGTATCAGAAAAATTGGTGGTATTTCAGTTAAAAATACACCAGGTAACTTTCTTATTATTTATCTAAAGAGGAAAATAGTTTCTAAAAGTTAATTATTTTGATATTTATCATGTGTATCTTTGGAAAAAGATCTGCAAACCATGTGCTTTGGAATGAATTTTCCTTGGCAAATAGTGTTACCTTTAAAATTCTTTAGTTTGCCGAATGAGAGATTCACAATTTTGTTTGATAAAATAGTATGTCAAAATGTTACAGTTGGAAGACTATTTGAAAAGAAAAGCATTTCTATGTGATAATCTGAGAATATGTTTTATTCTGTTTGGAGGGAAAAAAACTTTTGTAGTTTTGTACTCCGTGTGAAATTTGATTATGTCTGATTGTTGTAGACTAAAAGCTTTTATAGTTTTCTACTCTGGATAAATTGGACTATGCAATTGGTTTGAAGAATATGAAAACTTCACCTAATAAGTTAGTGTTGTACTTTTAGTTTTCAACAAACTTGATTGTTAAATAGAAACAAATTGTACAATTTTTTTTGTCTTTATTGCTAGTATACTAAATACTAAGTGATATGTCTAACTGTGATAGAAAAGAAAAAAAGGACCAGTAACTTAAAGTGTGTGATTTTGTGCTTGCAATAGGTGCCTCTATGGAATGAACTTTGACACTATGTAAAGATTGTCAAAGAGAATTGAAGCACTATAATTATTTTATAGAATGATATTTACAAAAGAGGTTTCTTGCTGCCAATGACACTTTGATAGTCTGGGAAAATATGTGGAAAAACTATTTTTAACTATTTGAAAAATATTTTTGAGATCATATTTAAAATGTGGGGAGTTCTTTGCTTATGACAAAGATAAAATTAGACTTACTGTCTAATTTTAATTTGGAGCACAAGATATGAAATTCGATGATACTTTTGTATTATCTTAGACCCACAAAATTCTTGGAGTATATTTGATATTGTGGTCGTTGAGTTTCTCTTTTACTAGTATATGGTATGACTAGTATGAAACTACCAAATTATATGTATACTTATTCAAAATGATTAAGTTCTTTTATGAAAAAGTGTCACTTAAAATGTTGTGATTTTTCATGAAAAGATATGTCTATAAATATAACTATTTGAATAGACATGAATATTGGTGAATAGTCATTTGTCATATTTTGTAAATGACTATTTGGACTATATTGCCTTTATTTGACCTGATGAAACTTTGTTCATGGGTAGTTCTTTAACAATCAAATTGAAAGTTATGGAAATGTCCTTCTGAAAAGGACATTTGACAAGGTGATGACTCTAAACAATGTTTGTATCACACAAAATTGTAAGAAATAGGAACAAATATTTGTGAGAAAAAGCTACCTCACAGAGAGCTTTTCAAACTCAATATTTTTAGTTGTTCTTACTTGCTTGAGTCAAACCGTTTGTGACATGAATACTTGGGACATGTCAATTACAAAACCTTGTAAGGAAAATTGATCAACTTAGAAGTTTTGTCTAACTTTGAGTTCAATAAATAAAAATATCAAGTTTGTGTGGAATCTAAGTATGCTGAGCATTCTTATAAATCTGTTGAAATGAATTCTAATCCCTTAGAGTTGATTTACACTGACATTTGTGATATGAAGTCAACATCATCTCGTGATGGAAAAAAGTATCTCATAACTTTTATTGACAATTGCATTTGATAAGGTTATGTTTATTTGCTGAATGGTACTCAAGAAGCAATAGAAACGTCTATGCAATATAAAATTGAAGTTGAAATCAGTTGGGAAAAAGATAAGTAGTGATAGGGATGGAGAATATAAATCTCCTTTTGCAGAAATATGTTTGGAAAGTGGATTTATCCATCAAATACTATCCTATTCACCTAAATCTAATGGAATTGTAGAATGTAAAAAAAAATCGAACTTTGGTGGAAATGATGGATGCATTACTTATAAGTTCAGGTTTACCACAAAACTTGTGTGGAGGAACTATCCTTACTGCAAAAGGGAACAACAAAAAGTTTTGTCTTTTCAGAAAGAAAGCAATTTTGTTTATTCAAGACACAATCTATTCCATGTGAGAAATGGAAAGGAAGAAAATCCAACTTGAAATATTTTAAAGTGTGGGGCAGTCTAGCCAAAGTCTAAGTTTCTATTCCTAAAAGGATTAAAATAGGACCTAAGAACTGTGGACTGCAAAATTAAACTTGAGTAGTCTAGTGAAATGTCTAAATGACCTTGGAAAGAACAAAAGGAGAATGTACTTAATAAAGAGATTCAGACGTGTAGTAAATATCAAAGGACATCTACTATATTTCAAATATGATTTTGTAACATTTCCTATGTCTTATGTGGACTCATCCTTTAGGAAAGATGGTGTCAATAGTGAGATTGGTTCAATCTTGAGCAGTACTATTGGAAGTTGGTTGATCTTCCTCGAGGAAATAAACCTTTGGGTTCAAAGTGAATCTTGAGAAGGAAAATGAAAGTCGATGAAATTGTTGACAAGTGTAAAGCATGACTTTTTGTTAGAGGCTTTAGACAAAAACAAGGTCTTGATCTTGTCGACAGATACTCGTCAGTAACTAGAATTACATTCATTCGGATGTTAATATTATTAGTTGCGGTATATGACCTCCAAATTCATCAAATGAATGTGAAAATTGTTGGGTATAACAATTGTTAGGTATAGCAAGAGTTAATGGGAAATGGAGGGAAGATGAAAAGAGAAATTGAAAAAGATTCTCTTATGCTTTAAGAAAATGCATTTCTCCCTCATTGGTGGTGGAAATAAAAATAGATGTGTTTAAATAGAGAAACACTTCTTTGAGTTGTTAAAAGAGTTGGAAAGAGGGACCCCCTCGCGCCGTCATCGTCGTCGCTCGCTCGGATCGACTTCGACTTCGGCTTTGGAAAATGATTGAGAGATTATTTTTGGACAAAGTTTTATTTTAATTATTTAGTTATTTATTTATTTAATTAATTTAATTAAATTAAATGGCCAAATTTTTTCAATTATTCAGTTAATTAACCAAAACGTTCTGATCCGACTCGGATCCGCGTGACCCATTTTATTTAAATTATTTCACATTTTATTTTAAATTTCCCGCCGTTGAAAATGACTGCTCTGAAAGGTTGCAACTTTCAGGAATAGCCATGACCATTTGAAAGGTTGCAAACTTTCATGAATGGTCGTGTGGATTCTGAAAGTTTGCAATCTTTCGAAACCAGTTCCTCTTGGATATAAATACCCGTAATTATTCAGACTTTTTAATTACGAAAATTTCTGATTTCTTCTTCTTCTTCTGCAAAAATATTTTTCTTGTACTTTACTACCGTTGAGTGACTCGCTGACACCAGAGTTTTGGGTATCAATACACTGGTGATTGAGATCATTCTATCCTAGGAGGACATACTCCAAATCAAACCTCGGATACTACAGGGGAATAATTTCCTTAAGGGGACACTGTGCATTCAGTGAGCTTGATCTTCTTCATGTTCTGTTTTTTACAAATTCTGGTATGTTTTTATAGTTTTTAGTTTTGTGAATTAAATTATGTTCTTCTGTTCTTCACTGGTTAATTAAACTTATGGAACTTTGTGTTTCTGCAAAGTTTGTTGTAATCAGTAGTACTGTTTTAAACATAGATTGGGCAACAATCTTAAGGAAATTATTTATTTTTATTTTAATCTGTGTTTCTGGTGGAGACAAAAACCTTCGTGGTTTTATACTCCTATTAAGTTTGCAATTTAAGTTATTGTTTACTGAGTCATTTGTATCAATTTATGTTTATTATAGATTCTGAAATGGTAAGTGATAATGTTATAGTGGTTGTTGCTGCACCAATCCGAACTGTTGTATCACCAACAGAAAAATAGGGAAAATTCTCTGGTATGAATTTCAAAGGATGGCAGCAACGAGTATTTTTCTGGCTTACCACTCTTGGTCTGCAGAAACTTACCAATGAAGAAACTCCAGTGCCTGCTGCTGATATGTCAGAAAGGGAAAGGTTCATGATTATTAAAGCATGGACACATGCAGACTTCCTATTTAAGAGCTACATTCTGAGTACTTTAGAGGATGACTTATATAATGTCTATAGTGCAATGACAACTTCAAAAGAATTGTGGAATGCACTTGAGAAGAAATATAAGACAGAAGATGCATGCTTGAAAAAGTTTGTGGTCGCAAAATTTTTAGACTATAAAATGTCAGAAGTAAAACTGTTGGATCACAAGTGCATGAACTTCAACTTATTTTCCATGATCTGATTGCTGAGGATATGGTAGTAAATGAAGCTTTTCTGGTGGCTGCAATGATCGAGAAGTTACCTCCTTCGTGGAACGAATTCAAGAATTATTTAAAGCACAAACGTAAGGAAATGAAGCTTGAAGATCTTGTGATTCAGCTCAGGATCGAGGAAGATAACAAGACCTCCAGAAAGAAGTCTCGTGGGAATTCGACAATAATGGGAGTTAATATTATTGAAGAAGCTCTTACCAAAGGCAAGAAGAGAAAGAAGTCCAACAGACAGAAGTCAGAACAAGCCAAGAATAAATTCAAGGGAAACTGTTATAACTGTGGTAAGGCTAGTCACAAGTCTTCTGATTGTTGTGCTCCAAGAAAGGACAAGGACAAAGGCAAAAGTCAATTAAATATCATGGAAGAGATGGAAGATGCAAATGACCTCTGGGCAATGATCTCGGAGTGCAACTTAGTTGGAAATCCCAGGTGCCACTCGACATATTTTCTCTTCAAAAAAAGCCTTTGCAACATATACTCCTGCTGTGTTCGATGAAGATTTATTCATGGGGAACACAACAACAACAAGGATTGCAGGAACTAGAAAAGTAATGTTGAAAATGACATCCGACAAGGTGTTGACTTTGAACAACGTTCTGCACATTCCTACTATTATAAAGAATTTAGTTTCTGATGCACTGCTCGTTAAGAATGGGTTTAAGTGTGTCCTAGTTAGTGACAAAGCTGTATTAAGTAAGAATGAGATGTTCTTAGGAAAGGGCTACCTCAATGAGGGCCTCTTCAAACTGAATGTAATGATTTTTGACAGTATTAATAAGAATTCTACTTCTGTTTACTTATTGGAGTCAAATGATTTATGGCATGCCTATTTGGAACATATAAATTATAAACCCTTGCGAAAATTGATTACTTTATAAGTATTGCCTGATTTCAAAAGTGATAAATCAAAATGTGAAATCTGTGTGGAATGTATGTTTGTTAAACATCCTTATAAGTCTGTTGACAGGAATTTTAAACCTTTATACTTAATTCATACAAATATATGCGATATGAAGTCAATACCATCTTGCGGTGGGAAAAAGTATTTTATAACTTTTATTGACGATTGCACTCGATTTTGTTATGTATATTTGCTTAATAGTAAGGATGAAGCAATTGATGCATTTAAGCAATACAAAAATAAAGTGGAAAATCAATTGAATCTAAAGATAAAAATGATTCGGAGTGATAGGGGTGGAGAATACGAATCTCCTTTTGCAGAGATATGTTTGGAATGTGGTATTATTCATCAAACTACTGCACCATATACTCCACAGTCAAATGGTTTGGCGAAACGGAAGAACATAATACTAAAGGAAATGATGAATGCCTTGATAATCAGTTCTGGTTCATCGCAAAACTTGTGGGGGGAAGTCATCCTTATGGCTAACAAGATACTCAATAGGGTATCCCGTAGCAAAACACAATCGATTCCATAAGAGTTATGGAAAGGAAGGAAACTGTCACACCCCGAGCCTTTCTGCCTTTCTTGAATCACTTTCACCTTCTCCATAGCTTGGTGAACTAAATATGGTCCTATCAACCCTGCTTCACCAACTTCAAACCATCCAATAGGAGATCTGCATCTTATCCCATAAAGAGCTTCATAAGGAGCCATTTGGATGTTAGAGTGATAATTATTGTTGTAAGCAAACTCAATGAGAGGTAGGTGATCATCCCATTTCCCTTTAAAATCAATCACACAAGCCCTCAACATATCTTCTAAATTCTAAATAGTGCGCTCTGCTTGCCCATCTGTCTGAAGATGAAAGGCAGTACTTAAGTTCACATTTGAACCCAAGCCTTTCTGAAAAGATTTCCAGAACTGTGCAGTAAATTGTGCACCTCTATCTGAAATAATGGAGACTAGGACTCCATGAAGTCTTACCACTTCTTGAATATATAGTTTAGCATAATATTCTGCTGAATGGGTAGTTTTTACCGGTAGAAAGTGGGCTTATTTTGTCATTCTATCGACAATCACCCAAATAAAATCATGCTGCCTGCGAGACCTTGGTAACCCTGTGATGAAATCCATATTGATCATCTCCCACTTCCATTCCGAAAGTTCTATATTCTGAGCCAAACCACCGGGTCTTTGGTGCTCAACTTTCACTTGCTGGCAATTTGGACACTTAGCAACAAATTCTGCAATGCCCTTCTTCATGCTATTCCACCAATAAACTTCTCTCAAGTCACGATACATCATTGTGGAACCTGGATGAATGGAATATCTGGAGCTATGAGTTTCCTCCATGATCCTCTCTTAGAGTCCATCCACCATAGGTACACACAATCTACCTTGATATCTCAACACACCATCTCCCCCTTGTTCAAAAGCTAATACTTTTTGCTTATGAACATTTGCCTTCAGTTTAAGCAAAATGGGATCTTAGTCTTGCTTTTTTTTCACTTTTGACACTAATGAAGATTCAGCCCCATTCAACACCACTACTCCTCCTTCTGTGGAATCCATTAGTCGGACTCCTAAGCGTGCAAGTCTGTGCACATATGTCACTAACTCTCTCTTTTGGTACTACACATAGACAACCTGCTCAAGGCATCAACAACAACATTAGCCTTACTTGGGTGATAAAGAATACTCATGTCATAATCCTTGACTAACTCTAACCACCTCCTTTGTCTGAGATTAAGCTCTTTCTTAGTGAACGCATGTTGAAGGCTCTTGTGATAAGTGAATATATCAACATGAACACCAAACAAATAATGACGCCATATTTTCAAAGCGAATACTACAGCAGCCAACTCTAAGTCATGGGTTGGGTAGTTCTTCTCATGAACTTTCAACTGTTTGGAGGCATAAGCTATAACTTTGCCATTCTGCATTAAGACACAACCCAAACCAACTCTAGATACATCACAATACACCACAAAATCTTGAGTACCTTTCGGTAAAGTCAAAACTGGAGCAGTAGTCAACCTCTTCTTCTATTCCTGAAAGTTTTTCTCACAAGCTTCAGACCATTGAAATTTCATTGTCTTCTGAGTCAACTTGGTCAAAGAGGATGAAATACACGAGAACCCCTCTACAAACCTTCTATCATATCCAGCCAAGCCCAAGAAACTCCTAATATCAGTTGGAGATGTGGGTCTAGGCCAATTTTGCATTGCCTCAATTTTCTGAGTATCAACATCAATTCCCTCTCCAGACACAATGTGGCCTAAGAATGCCACAATTTCAAGACAAAACTCACACTTAGAGAACTTGGCATACAATTCTTTGTCTTTCAAAGTCTGAAGAACTATTCTGAGATGACTAGCATGATCTTCTTCATTCCTTGAATAGATTAGTATGTCATCAATGAAGACGATAACAAACATATCTAAATAAGGTTTGAAGACTCTGTTCATAAGATCCATGAATGATGCTGGTGCATTATTCAAACCAAAGGACATGACCAGAAACTCATAATAACCATAACGGGTCATGAATGCTGTCTTGGGAATATCACATTTCCTTACTTTCAACTGATGGTAGCCAGATCTGCTATCAATTTTCAAAAAACAAGAAGCACCCTGAAGCTGATAAAAAAGATCATCGATTTTCGTAAGAGGACACTTATTCTTGATGGTAACCTTGTTCAACTGATGGTAATCTATACACATCCTAAGGGAACCATCCTTCTTTCTCACAAATAAGACCGGAGCGCCCCAAGGTGAGACACTTGGTCGAATAAAGCCCTAATCTAAAAGATCCTTTAACTGTTCCTTCAACTCTTTCAACTCTGCTGGTGCCATTCTGTATGGCAGAATAGATATAGGACGAGTATTTGGAAGAAGATCTATACCGAAGTCTATCTCTCTCTCAGGAGGGACTCCAGGAAGATCATCTGGAAAGACTTCTGAAAACTCTTTTACTACTGGAACTGACTGAATAAGAGGTACCTCAACACTTGAGTCATTAACTCGGACTAAGTGATAGACATACCTCTTAGAAACTAACTTTCTTTCCTTAAGTTACGAAATGAAACGACCCTTAGGCACTGTTGAACTGTTTTTCCAGTCTAAGACTGGCTCATTTGGAAATTGAAACTTGACTACTCGAGTTCTACAATCTATTGATGCATAACATGCATGAAGCCAATCCATACCTAGAATGACATCAAAATCTACTATGTTTAACTCTACTAAGTCAGCCATGATACTCTTGTGATTGACGAAAATAAGTACAATCACGATAGACTCTCTCTACTAGAATAAAATTCTCAACAGGTGTAGAAACACTGAAGGGCTCAAGATGTTGCTCTGGAGGAATATAAACTGAAGACTTGGATCATACCAGTGACAACATCTGGCGAATCCTCTTGCTCTCGGGGACTAGTGATAACATAAAGATGGTTTCCTTCTCTGTCTTGCCCCTGAAGTAGTTCATCTAGATGCAGCTCTATCTGGTGGAGCAACTGAAGAAAGACTGGGTTCTATAGCCCTTATTACCATTACTATGTCTGCTCTTAGGACACTCTCTCATAAAATGACCATTTTGGCCACACTTGAAACAACCAGTGGAGCCCTCATGACAAGTAGCTGAGTAGGTCCTACCATATTTGGCGCAGTCAGGAGGCTTACTACCCCCTTGCGCCACACTACCCTGGGAATAAACAGGTTTAGCTCTGAAGTTTTGATTATTGTACTCACATTTGTTCTTAGGTGCAGGTGCACTAGCAGATGATGAAGCAGGTCCCTTTTGTTTCAGTTGGAAGGATGATCGGTTGGCATTACTCTTCTGCAGCCCAGACTCATTCCCTGTCTTAGCCCTCTTGTTCTTGAATTCCTCTTTATCCCTCAGCTTCTCTTCCTCTACTTGCTACACATAGACCATCAACCTCAAAATGTCCATGTCTCCAATAAGTATTGCTGCTCGGCCCTCTTTGCTTGATAGACGGCCCAACCCAGCAACAAACAAGCTCATTCTACTCCTCATGTCCTTAACCATCTCCGGAGAATATCGAGATAGGTGGGTGAACTTTAACCCATATTCATGAACGCTTAGAGAATCCTGCTTAAGTGTGAGGAACTCACGTACCTTAGCCTCTTTCAGTTCTCGGGGAAAGAAACGCCCCAAGAAAGCCTCTTCAAAATATGCCCAACACGCAGGTGGTGCATCCTCAGCTCTACTTCCTTTCCACTGATCAAACCAGGTCCTAGAAACATTTTTCATCTGATATACAACTAGCTCAACTCTCACAGTATCAGTAACATGCATCACATCGAACACCTTTTTCAGTTCATCAACAAAGTTCTTTGGATCCTCAGAAATGCTTGAACTAGTGAAATTTGGAGGATTCATCCTCAAGAACTCATGAATCCTTGAAGTGTCACCCTCTTCTTGTCGAGCTCCTCTATGCTGCCCAGCTTGGTTGGTCATAACTTGACTGAGCATCCTTATAGCCTCTCTGAACTCAGCATTGGTGACTTCTCCTTGAGGTTGCACTTCAGGTGCATTGGGTAACTCTTGTTCCTCAACATTCCTCCTAGCTGGACGACCTCTAACTGCTCTTCGTGGAGGCATAATTATCTAAAACACGCGTAGGCACGAATTAGAGGGAAACTTTTTAGAGATAAACTCTAATGCACAAAATGAGTGTGAAAGAAGTGAATGAATTCCTAAATGTTACAGCCTCCTAATTATAGATGTGGCGTGCTTCACACCGATAACTAGGACTCTACAGACACAACTTCATAGACTCACTAGAACTCTTAAACTTTGGGCTATGTTACCAAGTTTGTCACACCCCGAGCCTACACCCTGGGCAGGACTGGCACTCGAAGACCATTGTTGGCCCAAGCGAACCCTTGGCCTAGCTTACTAACTCAGCGGAAGACTTAACTCATCACATAAACATTTATGAGAAAACTAGAATGTTATAAAGGAACATTCAATTGGCCATTAAGGCAAACTCAAGTCTTTAACAGAAGAAATGAAAAGTAAAGACAACTGAATTAACTAACTGACTGTCTGTCTATGAAGCCTTTAAAACAACTGAGATGGATGTTGGGACAACCTCACAACATCCTAATGAACTAACTAGAAATCAATGAAAATAGATCCTCCAGAATGCAAGGAGGCTCATCGACTGACTCTGAACTGCTCATTGGATCAACGGTGCACTGAAATGCCGATCCTAGTTACCTGAGTCTGCATCACAAGACGATGCAGGCCAACGGGCATCAGTACATTGAATGTATGAGTATGCGAGTTGGAATGCTAAAATAACATAGGCATGAAAGGAAAATCTGAAAGAAACACTTACCTGGCTCTTCTCAACTCATGAATACTTAACTGAACTCATTTCAATAAAAATAAGTTTAAAACAAGTGCAATATTAAGAAAAGCTGTTTAAAAATATGATGTCAACTCTGTGTGTATACAAGGACACAACATAACAGTGAAATGTATGTAAAAATACAATAAACTAATGTATATAAAAATACGATAACTTTTGTGGGAGTTTCTCTAACCGACAACCATCACATAAGAGCTATAGTGATGAAACAATGATCTACCTCACACTGCCAGCGCATCCTATACCCGGCCAAAGGTATAGGACCTGAACTACTAAGTGGATCGACTAGTCTACTGTGAAAAGGGTTCATCTAAAAAGTATGACCCTTTTCTATCCATGGTGGCTACATGGTTTATGGGGGCTGTGAGTTATTTGAACTCTCCCCCATATCGGTCCTCAATACTACTCCCAAAAATATACTAGCTCTTTATGTTCTAAAAAAACATTCTTCTTTCTGTGATTTGAGATTAGTGCTAAAAAACATAGCTCAAAGGCTATCTTGGAAATCTCAGTTTCCCTTCTTGCTTCATTTAGAAAGCTATTACTCTTTTTGAAAACTAGCCCGAAGGCTCTTTGGAAATCTCAGTGTCCGCTCTTATTAAAATGTGAAAATATTTTTAAATCTCTTTGGAAATACATAGTCCCCATATACTTCTTTGAAGAAAAGAACTTCAACTTTACTTCTTTACTGAACTCAAAACTTAAGTCTTAAAACAAAGTTAAAATATTTGTGAAAGACTTTTGAAAACTTTAAGACTTCTCTTGACTTTGACCTTAAATGCTCTTGACTTGACTCTTAACTGATCCTTGAATTGAATTATGGATTCAAGGATTATGATTTGTGATTGTAAAGATCACATGTTGTTTAGGAATGATTCTAGATAGCTAAACATGAGAAAAGACTGAAAATCAATATTTGAAGGTGGGTCCGCGACGCGAAGACTTATTTAATTCTTGGTTTCAAAAATGACTTTTGAGGTAGAAGACTCCGTGACAGCTCCGCGACGCAAAAAAAAATCCCTAATCTGGGAACCCTCTCTGCGACCTGCTATTACCCTAGAATTTCGTCCGATAAAATTTCTTCTTCCTTTTCTAACCCCAATTCGCCTAAATTCAATTATTTTTCTCAAATTACTTTTAGATACAGATACCCAACAAATGTACCTAAGAACCTAACTCGAAACGACTCCAAGATGCGACGTAACGAATTCAGAAACTTCCCAACACAGTCAAATTCAAGAACAACATCAAAACAAGAATAGGTATTCAAGAACTTTCAACTTTCAAACTCTTTTAGAACGAATCGATGCTGAAATAAATATGTTTGGCGCGTGGGAGAACGATCCCAATGTTAAGGAAGCCTCATATACCTGGTAGAAGCAAATCCTTGGTGAAACACCAACTTTCTTGATCGATCTTGATGAATTTGCCCTTTTCTCCTTCTTGTTTTCTCTTCTCCTTTCTCCTTAGCCCTAGCATGAAATCCCAAATTCTAAAATTGACTAAAATTTGATTTGACCCATATTAAACTACTAAAAATGGATTAAAATAATAGGGAAGTGAAAAGACTAAAATACCCCTTAAAATTCCGAAGGGCATAACTCACTTATACGAACTCGGAATCGTGCAAACTTGGCGGCGTTGGAAAGATCATTCCAACCATATCTAGAACTATACCTAACTCATCCTGAGCTAGTAGTTATGGTCATTTGAAGTTGACCAAAAACTCACTTTAACTTACTTAAAAATTTCCAGATTTCTTCATTATTTCCAAAAGTAACTATTTACAGATTTTAAACTTCTTTCTAGTTGCGAGATGTTACAGAAACCCAACTTGAAATATTTTAAAGTGTGGGGGTGCCTAGCCAAGGTAGAGGTTCCTCTACCCAAGAGGGTGAAAATTGGACCCAAAACAGTGGATTGTGTATTTATTGAATATGCTGTGAAAAGTAAGGCCTGTCGATTTTTGGTTCACAAATCTGATAATCCTGAAATTCATGTTAATACGATAATTGAGTCAGATCACGCTGAGTTCTTTGAACACATTTATCCGTATAAAACTAAATGTGAGTCGACAGGTGAAAGACCTACACGACCAGATGAAGAATTAATGGAAAATACACAACCTAACGAGGATCATAGGCTTAGTAATCGCCAACGGAAATCCACTTCTTTCGGACCAGATTTTGTGGCATTCCTGCTTGAAAATGAGCCTCAAACATTTAAAGCAGCTATGTCTTCGTCTGAGTCAACGTATTGGAAAGAAGCAGTCAATAGTGAGATCAAATCAATTTTAAGTAATCATACTTGGGAATTGACTGATCTTCCTCCAGGAAATATACCTTTAGGATCAAAGTGGATCTTTTAAAGGAAAATAAAAGTCGATGGGACTATTGACAAATAGAAGGCTAGACTAGTAGTCAAAGGATATAGACAAAAGGAAGGTCTGGACTACTTTGATACATACTCTCTAGTAACAAGGATAACATAAATTAGGATGTTAATAGCACTAACGACAGTGCATGATCTTAAAATCCACCAAATGGATGTCAAGACAACCTTTTTAAGCAGAGAATTGGAGGAAGAAATTTACATGGAACAACCTGAAGGGTTTGTAGTTCCTGAGAAAGTGTGCAAGCTTGTGAAGTCGCTTTATGGGCTCAAGCAAGCACCCAAACAATGGCATGCTAAATTTGACCAAACGATGTTGGCAAATGGATTCAAGATTAACGAATGTGACAAGTGTGTTTACATTAACAATGTTCTGAATCATGAAGTCATTGTTTGTTTGTATGTTGATGACAGGTTAATAATGAGTAAAGATATTGACGATATAAATGCTACTAAGCGCATGATGTCCATCAAGTTCGATATGAAGAACTTAGGAGTTGCTGATTTGATCTTAGGGATCAGGATTGTCAAAACTCCTCAGGGACTAGCATTATTCAATCTCTTATATCGAAAGAGTATTGGATAAGTTCAAGTACTTGAATTTCAACTATGTCAAAACTCCAATTGATCTAAGCTTTACATTTCAAAAGAATGAAGGTGAAAGTGACTTCCAATTGGAATATGCCAGAGTGTTGGGAAGTTTGATGTACATTATGAATTCTACGCGATCAGATATAGCATGTGCTATTAGAAAATTAAGTCGGTTCACTAGTAATCCTAATCAAACTCACTGGATGGCAATGAAACGTGTGTTGGGATGTCTGAAACATACACAACACTATGCTTTGCATTATAATAAATATCATGCCGTGATTGAAGGATATAGTGATGCAAATTGGATCACCGGGTTAAATAAAGTAAAATCCACAAGTGATTATGTGTTTACACTTGGTGGAGGAGCAGTCTCTTGGAAATCGTCCAAATAGACATGTATAGCTCGCTCCATAATGGAATCTAAATTTATTGCCTTAGATAAGGCCGGTGAAGAAGCTGAATGGCTCTGGAATTTCTTAGAGGATATTCCATTCTGGCCCAAACCTGTGGGACCTATTTGCATACATTGTGATAGTCAAGCAACAATAGGTAGGGCAGAGAGTGTCATGTACAACGAAAAGTCTCGTTATATATGACGGAGACATAGTACTGTAAGACAACTGCTCTCTAATGAAATTTTTACAATTGACTATGTGAAGGCAAGCGATAATGTGTCAGATCCACTAACGAAAGGCCTAGTAAAATAGGCAGTTGAAAGATCATCTAAGGGAATGGGTTTACGGCTTAGGACAAGTCATCATGGTGGTAACTCTATCTAGCAAACTGGAGCTCCCAAGAGCTAGATTCAAGAAGAAAAACAAAGTTGTGACTGACGGTTCGACATTGTCAATCAACTCAATCCATTCTCACGATGAAGACAATGCTCAGGAACGAGGTTAAAACATTAAGGCTTATTAATGAGTTAATAAAGCTTAAAGTTTTTAATTATTTGCTAAGTTTGGCAGATTTGACCAAATAGTGTATCTGCGAGATGACATGGTTAGAAATCACCTATGTGAGTGTGAAGTGTAAGCCACTTCAAAGAGAATTTTATGTCAAAAGCCTATTCTTTGTACACTCATGAAACCAGGAGGTGTTCATGGCTGAAACGAATACAACCGTAAGAATCATAAACGGTAAAGGGTTAATTGTGTGACATATGGTTGTCTAGGCATACACCAAAGCACGATGGTTCAAAGATATCGCATCTACCGATTGACCGAGCATATCCGACATGTGTTCACTGATGTGAGGCCAAAAATATATATTTTAATCATTAATTACCTCATATTTATTATTTATATTTGCCATTTTTTTGCATGAATTTTATGATTGTGCTAAATAGTATATTTTATTTGTAGGAGTAAATCGGTGTAAAGTTGAAGAAGTTTGGAGCTAAAACAAATTAAAAATGAAAAATTGAAGAAACAAATCAAGCAGACAGCTTAATGGATTATATTGAATATAATAATAATATATAATTTATATGAATTGCAAAGAATTGAAGTTGAAGTAATAAGCTGCCACGTGGCAGGAAAGGAACGCAACAAGAGCTTGAGGCGGAGGCGGTTCGCGCGTACTGGAATTCAAGTTTCGCTTGGTTTTGGTTTCAATTTATTTTGGACTCAATTATTTTATTTAGGGTTTTTTATATCTATAAATAGTCCATAGAAATAATCATTTCAAGAGAGGAATCAGAGGGCATCAAGTAGGAAGTTGTCAATACTTTTTAGTGTTTTCTTCTTCTTTTTTCTTTAGTGGCTAAACACATTTGTTCTGAGGCTGTAGCTACGAATTGAATGTTAATTATTTAAGATTCTTGAATTAATTCTTGGTTGTCATTATAAGTTACTTCTATATTCTTGTTTTAGTATTTTATGCTTGATCACCGTAAGATAAATATATTGTCTAATCTTAAAATTGAGAGAGAAGGGGTTAGATAGACTAGAGAATATAGAGAGCTCGATCGATCCATTTAGTTGAAGTGATTTGTGTTCAGGAGTGACGCTCGGATGAAAAACTTGCTTGGTTACGAAACATGATGAAATATAAATGCTCTCCAGTTAGGCCTGTTTATCCCCGCTCAACGATGTAGTTAGACAACTAACTAGAGTAGGCGACTAGAGGTTTGATACCCGACTCATACAATTGACCCTGTAAATCAGTAACTTGACAACTAAAATTAGTTCTAAGCCAAGAATATGATACATGAGATTCATTGCATGCTGCAGCCCTGGAATTTTCCAAATCACTATAAGTAATTTTATTATTTTATTCCTACATTCTTTTCTTTTGGCACTCTTAAATAAATAATTAGACCAGTATAATTTAATAGAAATAGTTAATTGACAAGTCTTTTGGGTTTGATAATCTGGTTCTTTTAAGAGCCACTATAATATTTGTGCGACCATGTATACTTGCGTGTGCAATTGGGAGCAACAAGTTTTTGGCGCCGCTGCCGGGGACTTTGAAATTAGCTATTCTTCTAGGTTATACTTTTTATTTTTATTTATTTAGGTTTTTTTTGAGCAATTAATTTTATTTTTCTTTCTTTGAATAATTTGGTACTCTTATTGATATGGATGGTTGGGATAAATCGTAGTTGGGTGATGAATGTCCTTTATGTCATATATGTGGTCGTCAATATATTCATTGGAATGGTTGCCCTAAATCTTATTTCCTTCCCCTAAACCCCATTATGATTCTTCTGTTATTTGTGATGTTTGTAGGGGCAATAAAGCGGAAAATGCAAAATAAGAGGCGAGCAATGTGAATTCACTTATGGAATGTACGAACATGTTGAACAAGGTGAATTCAAAAATCACTGAACAATTATTTGAATATGTGGAAGAGCACAAAAAATTCATGAAACTGCTGGATGAGCTTGATACTATTCAATTAGAAATTACAGTCCAAACATTAGAAGAGAGTGAAGGCCAACAATGAGAAAGTTATGGACAAACAGAGATAGTGAGTCAATCTTGGCTACAAGAACAAACTCAACTTCTAAAGTTTCAAGAGTCTATTCGTGATGGTCTAATATACATGACAACCCAACTAATTGAAGGAAGAGTTGAGCTCACACAAGAAATAAATCAATTTGGCTCAGATATTCATGACTTAGTGGTTGAATTGAACAAAAAGATTGAGGCGTCTTGTAACGACCCTTAAAATGAACTAGCGAAACTAGAGCCTCACATGTGAGTTTGGAGTTGAGAACTTGATGAAATGATGAGAAATGACCGTGAAGTCCGGAAACTAGTCTTTTGAACTAGTGAGTTGTAAGGGTCAACTTTAAATGGTTATATCTTTTAGCTCAAAATGAATTAGGTGGACTTTTACCTATCCAATTAAAGGTCTCTGAGTCCTCTTTCCAATGCCACCGAGTTTGCCCAATTCCGACCTTGGAGTAAAAAGTTATGCCCGAAATAGTGA
>JAJOOS010009623.1:0-20735 GCA_029582725.1 Solanum chiquidenum | reverse complement strand
AAAAAAAAAAATTTTTTTTTTTTACAAAATCGCTGCCACAGCAGCGATTTTTAATTAAAAAAAAGAAATTTTTTTTTTAGACGAAATCGCTACTTGGGCAGCAATTTTGTCATTCTGTCAGAGGAAAATCGCTGCGTCAGCAGCGATTTTGCCCTTTTGGTTAAAAGAAAAAGTGATGTGCCATTTTGGAATTGTTGACAATATTTTTTGCCCTTTAGGCTCCGAACTCCTATTTTATTAGGCTTGCAATATTTAACCATTAGTTAGGTACTATCTTTAATTACTTTTAGTTTTATGCTCAACTAGGATTAATTTATTTGTAATCGAAATTTTGATATCTTGATTGATCTGCCGCATAGATTTGACGCAAACAATATTAGGATTAGTGAGTGAAAATTTAACCTCTAGATGTGATTTTTTAAAAAGCTAGTCCATTGCAAAATTAATTGGTTATTTAATTCTCCAATGAGGTTAGTAAAGGAGAACCAAGATAGAAAATATAAATGAGAATGCAAACCAATCAAATTAACCTGAAAAATAGCGATAAGTTCAAGTCTTCTAGATAAGCATATATTTTTCGGACATTTACGAGGGAAAATTGTTATTTTTTATTTTTTTGGACAATAAAATTTTAATATTTTTTTAATTTCGATATTCTAAAGTCATTGATGCAAGTCGAAAAGAAATTAAAGGGCAACAAATTATACTCTATACTTGCATACTTAATTGCTTTTATTATTATTAGTAGTAGTAGTAGTTTTTTTTTAATAATTATTATTTATAATAATAATAATAATGCATACATACACATAGTTATAAGTACATGTATCCTTTGTTTATATATCTCAGAACCAAAGCTTTGTCTATGTATCTCATAACTAATAAAGTGAAAGCTTATCTATGTATCTCAGAAGTCAGAACTAATAAAGTGAAAGCTTATACAGTCGACTAACTGATCTACTAAAATTTTCTCATAAAACAACATCAAAAGATAGTTTTATAATAATTTTGTATCAGAGTTCTACCCATTAGAATAGACTCTTTAGGCAAAAATGAATAAAATAAAAAAACAATATCTCTTATTTTTGAATGGGGAGAAAAAATAAAGAAAGAAGAATTAGATAAAAAAAATCAGGTTATTTAAATTATTTTTATGATACAGACCTAGTTTATTACTTCCTTTTAATTCAATTTATTTCGTATTATATTAAAAAAAAAAAAGAGAGTAGGATTTTAGGAGTATCAAAATGGGCCATCAGTGGGCTTACAAGTTGTTTGGATGTAAAAAGATTGGGCCTATGATATCTTGAGCTGTGTTCGGCTCAATGATTTTGATGTGGTTTATTTGAAATTTATTCATAAAAAAAATAAAAATTAATGTCTATTAGATTGTCAATAAATAATAAATAATTGTCATATTTTACTTTTAAAAGCTAATTTAACTAATATTTGTAGTTAAATTGCAACTCTTCTTCTATTAATTTTGTAAATGTAAAACATATACTGTATATACCTTTTTAGCCACTGAATAAAAAGTTATAGGCTTCTCCATATATCATCAATACTTCATAATTTCTTTTATTAGTATGTATTATTAAAAAGTTGTCAATGACTTTTTAAAACTGGTTTAAAAATTAAATTGTCACATAGAACACTACATACAACATAAATTGTCATGTATTACATCACGGAAAATGTAAAATATATATATTATTTAATTTAATTTTATATAATTTTTTTTGTATTTTTTTGTGTATAATTAAAATTAGAAGTGATAAATGCTAACTAATGGTAAGTGAAAGAACATATTTACGTTTTATTTAATTATATAATAATTATTTTATAAATTATTAATTATGAACGTATTTGGACAAACTTAGGTTTTAGGGTTTTAGCATACATAAAGCTTCTTCTACATACCAAAACTGGCTAAATTCGAGTTTCAGAAAACATTATCTGTGCCGGCGATTGCTTTTTTTCGATAACAATGGGGAAGAAAAAGTTCATCGACAAGAAGAAATCAGCTACTTTTCAGTTATTCGCCTGTGATTCATCGGATCCGGCTTATGAATCCGGGTCCTCCGGCGCCGACAGAGTGTTCGTCAGAGTTGACAACAATACATCCTACTCAGTCGACGCTTTTCACTCCGCCGATCAATTTAACCCAGATGACCCGAATTCGATATACGCGGATGCTCCGGAAGATGAAGAGGAGTACAATGGGTGGGCAGCTGGGTATTCAGGTACCGGAAATCAAACTGTGCTGTTACCTGATGATGTTAGAAAGGAGATATTGGAGCTAGGGTTTCCTGATGATGGGTATAATTACTTGCATCACTTGAGGGAGATTAAGAATACTGGTGGAGGCTCTGCTTATTATGAGAATCCTAAAGCTAAGTTTAATGAGCTTCCTCGTGATGTTAAGGTTTGTTAATTCTATGAATTTTTGTATTGTATTTACTTTTTCTGCCTAAAAATGTTAGCTTTCGTTAAAATTAGTATTATTCTTTATCATAATTATATAGAATTAGCATTATTTGTTTTGTATGTGAGTTTCAATGGAGTAACACTAAGGATTAATACTTAGTCAACCCCAACGTGTTTGAACTGAGGTCTAATTGTTGTAGACTTTAGTTGTATTAAATGGAAGAAGAATTAGGATTTCAGCTTTGGTTGAATTAGTATAGTGATACAATCAACTATGCCTCAATTCCCTTTTAGTTGGCGGTATACAAATACTTTATGAGTATAATTCATCATAATGATTACGTTGGTTCAGTATTTTAGTTTGGATTTGGTGAAGTATATGTTCTTGTCAGTGTACTTATTGAAAGAAAGGGAAAACAAAGAATTGATTAATAATTTTTAAAGACAGTAGCTTTGTGGCTTATCTTTTCTCGTTAACAAATTTATGGTTTTGGTTAGGCATATGATGCTTCAAGAGTCGCGGTTGCAAAAGTGGATGATGATTCCAATGAGAAGTATGTATACAATGTGGCAGCCAAGACTGTAGGTGTAAGAGTTCAGAAGGCAGTGGATCCTGAAGTTGCTGCTTTGCTAGATGACAGTGATTTGTCACGTTTTGGGTCTGATGATGAGGATTTAGAGTTGGAAGAAGATTTTGTTATCACGGCAAACCTACCCGATGGGGCAGATAATGTGGAACTTGACAAGAATTTAAGCTTGCTAGAGAGATCAGACGTTGACAAAGTAGGAAGCAATGATATGGCTGGACATGTGCAGAGAAATGAGGCCAAATTTGCGACTATTGAAGAGAAGCCAAGAGCACGCCGCCCTCTGGATGAACAGTTTGATATGGTAAGCTGTTTGTTCTCCTATATTTTCTTTTTCTACTTGTTCAAATCTATAGTTTTCTTCACGTGAATTTTTACAAGCCCGATGACAACTTAAAAGAGAGAAAAATTACCCCTCCCCCAAAAAAGAAGAAAAAAGAAGAGGCTAAAGTAACCAGAAGTGTGTTATAAGAGGACATCAGCCCATGTTAAATGAATTGGTCTAATTTGCCTTTTCCCGGTAATGTGGTTCCAGTCCATTTTGGTGCTCACCTCGATCAACTCATTGAAATATTTTCTAGTTTCTACCTCGGTACTTGTCGAGCTCAAATTCCCTTCTAAAAGAAAATGTTTCTATCTTGCAACTAGCACAGGTATTTGGTAGCTCTTCCCATTGTCTTAGGTAGATGGGGTTTACCTAGTCATAGTGGGGAGGCTGAGGAGCATTGTAGAATTGTGATGATGTGCGCAAGTTTCTATCTTTGATAGATAGGCCACCCCATTAGGTCTAAATTTGTAGCATCTGCTTTAAAAATATTTTTCCAAGACATTGTTTCTTTTTTTAAGTTCTTTTTCTCCAAGTGCTTTGCTCGATAATAGAGGCAATCTAAGCCACCTTTTGCGTGTCTTATAGTAGTAATTGCTTGTAAGATCTGTTACTATCCTTTATCAGTGTCAACTGATACAACTTCAGATACATGTACAAATGGCATGTTTTCAGCTGAAATTGAGTTGAAATATTCTTTTTTTTGGCAAGGTATAGTTAGCAGTGATTGAATTTATATTAGTCTTTGTGTTTATAAGTATTAAGTATTTCCACTAAAGCTCTTATCTTTTCCCTCAAAATGACTTCTAAGTAGTACATACATTTAGGTTTAAACTATTATTATCCAATAGATTATATGGATTTTCATGCCATTTATCTTTGCTTAATCTATTGTTTTTCTGCAAGCTGTTAGAATCATTCGTCGAGCTTTTTGTTCTGATGACTGGTTTCATACCATGGCTGCATCATCATTGGGCTTGAAAAAATTTATTAATCGTTATGGGCTGAAAGAGGAAATATTTTGTTCTTGCATCATTGAATGAAGCCTTAAGCATGTGTTGATTTGTATGTTTAGGTTTATTTTTATTTTCAGTTCTAAGTTGCTTCTTGGTTTTAGGGTAATTGCGTAAGCTTATAATGTGTATAGTAGTTTGATTAATATGTATTTTCTTCAGTGGTTGCTTTTTTAGGTTGTTAATTTGTATGATGTTTCCTTGTTTTATTTTGGAGTCTTCTTGTCTTTAGGTAGAAGAATAAGATAGTCTGCATATAGTAGCTCTCCTTGTAAATTTAACACTACTCTTGAGAATTGTTAAGTCTCTTGTAAGTTTTTTATTCACTAGAGAGTTGATAATTTTACATTTGTTATTGTTTCTTCATGATTAAGATAATGTCCGTTCTTCTTTATTGATATTTTGATTGATAGTTGTCTTGTCTCTGTCTTGCATCTCATCTTCTCAGCTTGAACTTGAAGAGTATGGATCTGATACTGAAGAAGAATATGATGGTGATATGATTGAGGAAAATGAATGTCATGAATCCCTTGCAGAAAAACTTAATCATGCATTTAAGGAGTGTGCCATCGATGGCTTGGAACTCAATAATTATGGACCAGAAAATGCGGAATTGCTTGAACCTGAAGCTGATGTCATAAGCCGGTGCAGAGAATATGCAGAGAAGTATGAAAATGAAGGTCCAGAGGAAGAAGCAGCTATTTTTGATGAAAGCAGCAGTGACTCAGAAGTATGGGATTGTGAAACTATAGTGTCAACGTATTCAAATCTTGATAACCACCCTGGAAAAATTGTAGCTCCTGAAGCGAGGAGAAAAAAGTTGCTCCCTGCTATTTCTGAAGCTTCGCCTATAATATCTCTTAAAGGAAAAGCAAATCTTCCTGTAGACTATTTGCCTAGCAAGGGAAAGCATGCCATGCTAAAGGAAGATAAGAAAAAGCAAGGTTCAGAAAAGGAGGGAAAGGACAACTCAATGAAGGAGCAGCTCAAAAGAAAGCAACATGGTCAAGAGTCAAAGGAGGAAAAGAAAGAAAGAAAGGTCAATGGTTTTGTATATCAATATTTTTTATTGTGGAATTGTATTGCTCGATATCTCTCTCCTCTGCTGAGCTCGTTTTCACTTTGCCTACTCCTTTTGGATTTATTTTTTCTTCTCAATTGTACATAAAACATCTGATATAATGTTTTAACATTGAGGTTCTACCTTTGCAGGCTGCTGTGAAGGATGAACGGCGTGAGGCGCGCCGTATGAAAAAAGAAACGAAGGAGCTATATAAGTGTGAAGCACAGCGTGCCCAGAAAGTTGCTGCTTTTACTGGTCCATCTGCCATACATCTCATGTGAGTATCCCTTCAGAATTTGTGTCAAAATCTGGCAATATATACATGCCTTTGTAGTTTTGTAAGTCTGAATTCAGGGAGAAGTCATGTATCTCCATGGTCTTGTAAGTCTATGAAAATGTGAGCAAGTTGCTAGGGCGTTGGATGAAGTTTTGGTTGGATCCTTGGTGCTTTGTTCAGCTTTGCCTTAGGGGGTGCAATTACTAGAATTCCATGTCCTATTCATAGACAACTTCTTCCTTCTTTCTCCCATTAAATTCTTACGTCTTTCTAATCAATTTGTTCTACTTCATCCTTGCTGAAATTATATCTTTCTGATAGCAAAATTGCTGTCCCTGAGTTAGTGTTCACAACCCCTTGTATCAGGCTTATATTTTTGAAATTTTGTTTGTTGTTAAGCTCATTGTTTTTTTCCCCAATTGCAAAAAGGTATTCCGTAGCTAGTTCAAGAACTCTAAATACTCTGGCTCCCATGTTTAGTGGTTCTAAGCTACAGAAACTTTTTAATTCACTACAGTATTGCAGTGACTGTCAACAAACCAAAAAACCATGAAGTTCGAAATGCTTGGTTAATGTTAAGAACCATGAAAACCAGATCTTCATAAAAAAAGAACCATGAAAACCAGACACCATTAACTCTAGGCGCTTTTGACATGTAACCTGACAACTGGCTAGATGGTAACATTTAAAGAAGATTTCGTCTACGGTCTAGCAATCCAAATCCAATTCTCAACTAGCAATCCATTCTATTATGTCTTAATGGTTATTATCTTACCCCTTTAACTCAAAGCAATAATTAAACAAGAAGGTACTGAATGTAGTTTTTGTTGGCTTCAAAATTCAAAATTTCCTGTTGGCAATTTACTTATGAAATATCTGGTTGTGTTTCGCATTTAACAGTGGAGTAGCTTGTGGTTTGAAAAGAAAACTGATAGAATCTTCGGTCTGTTTATTCTCTCACAGGTGACATTATTTTGGTTATATGTACTTTAAAGTCAAAGCCTTTGCAGCTGTAGTTGATCCTCTATTGCACCCAAAATGGGAGCTTTTGGTTGACGCGTTCTTCAATTATCAAGACGATGTTCGAAAGCTTTTCTACTCTTAGATGGTATATATTACATGATAGATCCTCGAAACAGTTCTCAGCTACATAACGTATGTGCATGGTCAAGCAGAGTTGCAATTTTGATGAATATTTACGGTTTAATTGGTGGAATATGCAGACTTGTAGACATTCATGCCCTGCATTTAATTCTAAATTAAGTTTCATTCCTATAAAGTTTATCATTGTGATCTGTGGATTGGAATTGGATCCTAGGAGTTCTCTGTTCTCCTAGTGCTCAGCTATATCTGCAATATGCTTGAATCTTTTTCTGTTGTGATGGACAGACAATTTGTTCATAAGCTAATGTTCACCATAAACTTGTCTGCATTTATTTGGTATCATTACAATGTGCGAAATCTGAATCAAGCAGATAACAACTCACTCTTACATCATTACCTCATATCATATACTTTGATTTATAGCCATAACAAGGTGACATAAATGCAAGTGTACCTAAACGATGATTGCTGCTACTGAATACTTGTATGAATTAGAGACTATTAACTGTGTTTGGATCACTTTGCCTTGTACTCCTTCGTATTATGGCCTCTCCCGTGAGGAATGGGAGCTGGGTCACCTCTGCCAAAGTATGGTGCTGGACTCAAGAAACCATAATCTTGGAAGTGTTGTTCTGTCTGAAATTGATATGATACATCTTTGAACTTGTTTAGTTCTTCTTCTTGGGTTGAGGCGTAATTGTTGTTGAGCTGGTCTTCTTCCTGGAGTTGCGAGATCACCGATGCTGGTGAATCTGATGGTGACAATGGTGATTTTGTAGCCATGAATAGTACTATAATAACCAACATACATAGAAAATGCATGACTGACCTTACAGCAACTATTGGCATGCGGAAGTGATGTATAGATTGTTCTTAGTGAGTTCTGTCAATTGATGTTTAATTTGTGCTGGTATTTGTTATGTTTCATGCATTGGGGATGACATAATCATGGTTCTTGCATGTACAATTTTTGAGAAGCATCTCATGTCGTCACATATTCAACTTCTTTCTAGTGCTAGTTTTCCTCCGATTTAACCTTCTACCTTAATTTTTGACTTTTATGCTCTTTTATCTAGGATCATGTTCTTAGGGTGCTGAAGGTGCGACATGTCTTGCTAATTCCCTCTCTCTAATTTTTCTTGGTTTACCTCTTACTCTTCTTAGGCCTCGTATAATCCACCTTTTGCACCTCTTCATTTCATACCCGAACCACTTAAGACTCGTCATGTTCAGAATCTCCTATCTTTTTCTTTCACCCCTTACTCCCCTTTTCTCACCTTATTAGACGATAAAACTAAAGCTACTGCATATATTTTTTTTCTAATATATTCTACCAAACGACCCCCAAACGACCTCCTAAGAGATAAATGATTCATTTATTTATGACAGTTTAATGCACGAAGCACCCGGTGTTAATAGAGTCGGTAAGGAAGGGCCCGAAAAAACTATTCCGTTGCCGGGACTTGAACCCGGGTCTCTCGGGTGAGAGCCGAGTATCCTAACCAACTAGACTACAACGGATTTGCAAAATATTTTATAGAATATTATTATATTGAATATCGGCAAATCAGAAAGGCCAATTTTGACTGCATATAAAAAAAATCATAAACCGTGGAATGACAAATCATGATCATTTTTGTAGAAGAATTTGAATACACGAAGTTCTTTTATTTTGTGTTTGTGCTTTGTTAACGTCAAGAATTTAAATGGATCAAGAGTATAATAAATGACGAAATAAATTTATTTTAAATAGTAAAAAGAGCAAAATTTTAGGCGTTTTCCATTTAGAATAGCTTTTATGAAAAGCCTTAAAGTCAAAGTAAGAATATCATGAACTATGATGATTCATAATGATAGTTAGGTCCCTGCTTAGTTATATACTTATCTCTGTATTATTTCTAATCATTCCACTATAATACTAGATTTTCATAATTGCACTCAGTGTTTATACAAAATATCCATAAATAATTTAGTATTGGTCATTAAAAATTCAAACTATAATATATATCACTTTTTTTTTAAAAGTAGATCCGCGCAAATACAAACATCCATCGTCACAAATTATGACGTAGGCTCAATCAGGGCAACCAGCCTATGCCACGGGCCTTCGTGATTAAGAGATAAATTCATATAAATAAATTAAATCTTTGCATTCGTTTATTATAAATATGGGATGGGGTAAAAGTTTTATCTTGGTGCCAAATGGATTTTGTATAACGAAATAATCAAGAAACAATAAATGAACAAGGACATATAAATGAACCATTTGCTTTTATCTAGTGACTGGGTCAATACAATTTGCCATTTGTGCATTTGCTTCATCATTTGTCTGATTGATTAATTATTGTTGCTTCAGACTCACCAATTCTTTAATACTGAGATTCTATCTTCTTTCTTTTTAAAAAAAAAACATTGATTAGTATAGTCCAGACTGGCTAAACACTTAACCAACATTCCCTTTTAATATGGCTTCCTATATACACTTGTCAGGTAGTTACAGAGCTACATTGACCCAAGAAAAATTAAATCTCCTTCGTCGAAAAATTATATTCTAATTCCATGCAACTAAAACTTATGTATAGAAAGTTATTACGTATTATTTTCTTTACCTGTTTTTTCATCTTACTATCTTGTTTTTCTTCATAGCAAGGTAGACGTAAGATCTGCGTATACTCCACTTGTGGTATTACACGGAGTTTGTTGTTATTGTTGTTGCATTTACCTTCTCATATACAACTTAGATACAGATACTAAAGAAATCTATGAACAAATACTCTTGTGCTATTAAGTAGAATCAATTGTTGGATAATGCAATAAAATTCATCCATAGCCATGTTCAATACTACAAAATGAAAAATCAAGGGGGAGAACATAGAACTTTACACTGATGAACTTACATGAGAAATGAGATACAATCCCTCAAAAGAGTCAGAAAAAAAAAAGATAAAAAGGCACCCACAAAGAACTAAAAGTCCCTAAATAGTAAATACTGCCTTCTAAACAAAGAATTGATGGTCACAACTTGAAAGGATTATTGTACAAGGATCAACATGTTTCATAAGCTAGATATAATTCACACCCTGAACATCTGAAAAACATATACGCGTACGCGCTAAGCTAGGAAGCAGCAGGAGAGGAGGAGCCTTTAGAATGGATTCCGAACCACATGCACTTATCTTTCACTGCCTCAGCTTCACTAGCATATTCTTTAAATCTGTACTCTTCTAGCTTGCTGGTTGGGGGTACTTTTCCTTCACTGTAACACTGACTGCACAAACTAAAATGTGATTTTATCTCCTTAAACCGAGACCCAATGATTGGGTAACGACAAGTTGCACAAACATGGCTACAATGACGATTCCTATCCCCCATTTCAAGCTTCAGCAAAGTGGACATTATACCAAAACCCCAATCAGGATCATCAAACATTGCAGTGAATTCTGCTAAAGACACTAATGATGTGTCCATCTCCCCGTGAATTTCTAGCATTTCACTTGCTCCTTGGGAAGGAATGTAAATAGCTCTCAGCAGTTTAATGTACCTTTGAGCATCAGTTTTCCTTATTTGGCTGCTACCCTCATTCACAGGACGCCACAAAAGCGCCTCATATGCAATGCGTTTTCTTTTGTCTGGTGATCCTCCACAGACAGGAGCAAGAACAGCAAAGAACATGCCCAAATCCAGCCGACCTGATTCTGACTCATCTAAAACAGAGAGAACTTTCTGGTTAATGGCTTTAACAGCACCTATAAAGGTTTCAGGCTTCAAGAATTTAAGCAGTCTGTGCAGAATCTCTTCCAGTGAAGCCTTGCGTATTGACTTTTCAGGCACACCACCGGAATAAGACATTGGTACATCAGTTTCATTTATTTCCTTCTTTATCTGATCAACATCACAACGATTAAGACGAGTAATCCTCTGAAAACTTCTAATATCGAGAGCAGTAGATAAATCTGCTCTCAATGTGGTTTTCTCACCCACGGACTTGAACTTAGAGGGTTCAACAATGATAAAGGCCTCCTCCCCATTGCCACCACCATTCCCCTTCAACTTCTTTTTCTGAAGTTGTTTCAAATGTGCTACTGCATCATGCAATTCCACTCTGTTCGTCATCTTCAGAGCTTCTTTCAAAGCTTTCTTAGCTTCCTCAGTTTCCCCAGCCCCCAATAAAGCCACAGCCTTATTGAGCTGTGCTCTCCAGTGATTCGGCCAAACACTTAGTACCCTAGTGTACATCTCTGAAGCACGCTGATACCTACCCATATCCATGTAAAGTCCACCTAAATTGTACAAGGCATCAACATGACCAGGTTTCAAATCAATAGCTCTCTGAAACTCCTTGATAGCATTATCATCATCACCCATTGCGTGCAATGCAGAAGCAAGATCACAATGTGCATCAGCATAGTCACTCTTCATATAAATGGCCTCTTCTAATGCCTTAACAGCTGCCTTATACTCACCCACGCCAAAAAGTGCACTACCCAAAAGTTTCAAAGCTCTAAAATGAGTTGGACACAAAATAGCAGCCTCTCTATAATGTTCACAGGCACTAATAACCATACCTTCGCCTTCAAGAGCAATTCCCAAATTCACATGAATCTGAGGAAGTAAATAAGCCCACTGACTGCCACCAGCTTCAGCAGCCTCCAATGCCAGCAAGAACTCCTCTTTTGACTCACTATGTCTCCCGAGCACATACAAACAATTGCCAGCCCTGAAATGTGGCCTAACATCAGCAGGCTGCAACTCACAAGCTCTCTTGAAGCTCACCAATGCTTCCTTAAACAAATGTTGATCATACAAAACCCTGCCAATTGCCATGTGACCATCAAAAGCTTCTTCCCTTGACCTCGACCCATCAGCCCTCGACCTCAACACACCCAACTCCTTCACAAACACAGCATAATCATGTCCAGTCTCCTCCCAATTCACCCGTTTATCCGTAATCTCAGTCGAAGGCCCTAATTCCCTCGACCAACCTTCCGAATAAACATCAGAATTATCATTCTTCAGCTTCCCATCTTTCGATTGTTTCGATTTAAGCCTCTTGATCAATATCTCAAGGTCATCTACAAGCTTCCAAGTATCATCAAACACAATGCCATGATTCGGAGAAGCTGCCCAAGCTGCAGTCCGCTGTTTCTTATGCGGCTCCATCACTCTCTCATCCGCAATCGACGACGACGAAGCCTCTTCCGCAGCAATTGAAGTTCCAGCATTATCCTCCGGCTTAAGCTCAAGCCCAAGCGCGTCGAAATCACGATCAACATCACCAGCACCATCATCATAGGTACGCAAAAGTCCCTCATAAGTAAGCCCCTTTTCACCATCAATAAACTCGCTGTACGTACGGAAAACCTCATCGAGTATAGCATTAATTTGCTCTTCGCTAAACTTAACCCTAGGGTTTACAGCGACCACCAAAGCTGCCATTTCCTCTCGATTAAGACCCCCATCATGGTTAACATCAAATTGCTGAAAAATCCTCTTCACCTTCTCCGATCTGCTTCCCCTCGTAGCCATTTTCCAAAATTAACGCCAATTCAAGTACAAATTCTAACCTTTCACGTAATTGGGTGTCGAAAACTTCAGTCAAGATTCAAACTTGATGAATAAAAGGTAGAGAATCTGTAAAAATTAGGGGTTTATACTGAAAGCAAAAAAAGATAGGATTTTTAGGGTTAGGGTTTCAAAAGGAAGATAAATTAAGGAAAATGGGAGAAATAGAGAAATGGGTATTGAAAAAAGATGAAATTTTTGGTAGCATTTGGATCTGGAGAAAGAGAAAAAGGGAAAAGATGAAGAGGAAGAAGAAGAAGACAACTGTTTTCTGTTTACATTTTTTTTTTTCTTTTTTTCCTTCTTCTGGTTGTGATGATGGGGAGTGGTGGTGGGGCAGAGTGACTGGAAAATTTCAAAGATCATAGAATTTTTATTTTTATTTTTTTAATTTGTTTGGCTAAAATAAGAAAAAGTTTCCAACTGTCAAAGGAAAAAAAAGGTAATTAGTTAAAAAGAAGTAAAAGAAAAAGAAAGAAAGTGATTTTTGAGATTTTACATTTTAATTGGTAGATGAGAACATGTGAGTTAATGATGATTAGTACTGTAATAAACACCAAACATGTCAATGTCATGCATTATTTGTTTTGGTTAGGTTAAAGTTTATCTACCTAGGGTATTTTTAAATTAAGAGGTTAATAATGTGTATTGTTTAGTTCATTTCTCAATTTCAATTAATATGAATATCGTGATAAAATATTTATATCAATTATTATTTTTAAAGAGTGTGTAAAATTTAAAATAAATAAATAAAAATGAATAAATTAAAGAAGACACGCTTGATTCGAAGGTCGTGGAGGAAGTATGATTTAATGATAATCATGTTTGCAGAGGCTTATAGTCTATGTATTTTATTGACTTGTGGTGAATATCCGATGTGAATAATTCTTTACTATTTTGGTGTGCATATTTAGTCGTATGTTTTGTAAATCATATTTAACTTCTAACACATTTTATTATATTTGTAATTGTTTTCATGTTTCATTATATTTATTTTGATTACGCTTGTGAAGAGACACACATTAATAGTATTAGATGTTAAATACGAATGACATTTTGTAGTAGTGACTAAATCTACAGTTTATAAGTTTCGAACTGCTATAATGACTGAACCTAATAATACAATTATTATATTACTTCAAATTTTATATTTATTTTATGACGATTAATTTACATTTACTATTGAAAACTCTCTTTTGTTTAGAAAGTTAGTTCTTCATACTTTTCTTCTTCATAAATTTTACCTTTTGCATTGAGAATGAAACAAGAAATTTCTGGATTACCTTTATATCGAATTGATTTTGCTGTTTAATTTGGAAAAAAGAAAGTCAAATTTAAAAGTGACATATATAGAGATAAATATTATATTTTCCTTGAAAGTTACACATTGCATTGTCATAACCTTGTTCTTGTAGTTAACTTATTCTTGAAAATTATTATTAATTAGTATTATTTCAGTGATATTGATTGATGAGTTGAGGAATTAATGAACAAAATACAACTCTAGAATCTTAAATCCCAAGTTTACTCACATTATGAAGTTTTCTGCTAACTTCATGGCTGCCACTCATCCTATTTCTATCTTCTAATAATTTTTAGTCAATGTTGAATGTTGATCATTATTTATTCATGATGTGGCAAGACAATTATCATAAATTAAAACTCTAATTATTAACTTGAAAACTATATTTCCACAACTTATTTAAATGGAACAAAAATCATATCAAGACGTACAAATAATCCCAGTAGTTCAAATTCCCCTTTTTAACTACGTGATCATGATCATACAACGTGCTTTGATTTTCATTTCACTAGAACAACACAATTTAACAACTTAGTCCTACAAGTGGGATCTAGAAAAGGTCATATACGGAAACCTTATCCCCTATCTGTAGTGTAGTAAAACTATTTCCGATCAAGCCTCCGCTTAAAAAAAACAAAAAAACACAACATTTATGAAGTTACCATTTGCATAAATAACTTATTTTAAAAATATATCCACAAATGAACTAACAACAACATGGACACCATGTAAAGAATGACCTTGAAAAAACCAATAAGGATTGTGATGAAATGATAAGTACTCATTCATTTTTAACCAGAGTTGTGGAGAGAGAACATTTTACCCCAATATGAGACTTTCTAACGCGAATTCAAATTTAGTCAAATTCTAATGTGATACTAAATATCGAGTGGAAAATAAAAAACAGATGGACAATAATGTAAAGAGTGACCTTGAAAAAAAGCCCATATGGTGCAAATGGATAAAAATGTAAAATTTTCTCATTTCTAACGGGGCTTATTTAATTCCTTGCAAATTCCAGTTGAGTCGTTATAGTTTTAGCGGTAGCTGTTTATTTCAAAGTTCCGTACAAATCGCTTAAAAATGCAAACACAGAAAACAGTGAGCGTTGCAGAAAAATTCTCAGCTCAAATTTGTTACATTTTCTCCACCATAAATCTCAAATTCCAAGTTTTTAGCGTGTTTTCAGCTCACCCCATTATCTTTACAACAGCAAATATCATCATCTTCACCTCTCCTAAAAAAAAAAGAAAAAAAAATCATAGCAGTTTCTTCTTTTTCTTGCATAAACCACACAATTTTAATTGCTGTACTTTGGTTTGCCAAAGATAATTTTCAAATACCACTACCAGCACAAAAGGTGAGCAAGGTGATGATTATTCTTGGCAATAATTTGAAAAATATGGAACTTTTTGTAAATGATTATGATTCAGTTTGTGGGGTTGAGATATTTGATGAAATGCATCTAAGAACTGCGTGTTTATGAGCTAAAGAACCAATTTTTAGGTGTTTTTTCCCTCAGTTTGTGGGGTTGAGTTGTTTGACAGAATGCATTCAAGAGTTGCAGTTTTATGAGCTAAAGAGCCCATTTTTAGGTGTTTTTGTTATTACTGTTTTTTTCCTCAGTTTGTGGGGTTGAGTTGTTTGACAAAATGAATCCAAGAATTGCATGTGTATGAGCTAAAGAACCCATTTTTAGGTGTTTTTGTTATTACTGTTCTTTCTCTGTTTCTCAGTTTGTGGGGTTGAGTTGTTTGACAAAATGAATCCAAGAAATTGCATGGGTATGAGCTAAAGAATCCATTTTTAGGTGCTTTAATTTCCATAACTATTTTTCTTAGTTTGTGGGGTTAAGTTGTTTGACAGAATGCATCCAAGAATTGCATGTTTATGAGCTAAAGAACCCATTTTTAGGTGCTTCGATTTCCATTACTATTTTTCTCAGTTTGTGGGGTTGAGTTTTTGACAGAATGCATCCAAGAATTGCATGTTTATGAGTTACAGAAAACTTTTTTAGGTGTTTTTTGCTCTCTTTTTTTTCCTGATGTTCTGTTGTCTGAATATTGGCAGATAAGAAGATTATATACGAGGTTTCAATCAAATTAGGCATATACAGAGGGTAGGGAGGTGGTTATAAGGCAGTTCCTCTCTTTTAATACAAAGAGAGGGACCATATGAAGATTTGTGATTCATTGATATAACCTATTTGCTGGTCCTCTTCAAGTGCATTGATTCTGGGGAAAGAAGAGGGTGCTAAAAATGAGCTCAGTGTATGGGGAGGAGGCATCTCAATATGGTGATGATCACGGATCAGTTGCACATGAAGAGAAAGAGAAGATTTTTGTTGCAGTTAGATTGAGACCTTTGAATGAGAGGGAGATTACATGTAACGATGTCTCGGATTGGGAATGCATCAATAACACCACAATTTTGTATAAAAATTCTATGTCAGAGCGTTCATTGTTTCCAACTGCTTGTGCATATGGTAAGCTTCTTCACATTTTCATTTTCCTTTGCGTTGTGTTTTTATTTTTTGAATTGAAAAGATTCCTCCTTAAAATTGGTATATGCAATTGAACAGACCGAGTATTTGGGTATGATTGCTCCACAAGGCAGGTGTATGAGGAAGCCGCCAAAGGAGTTGCTCTTTCAGTTCTTAGTGGTATTAATTGTAAGTACTTACCCTTGTTCACGGTCCATTTTCGTCACCTACATAATGATGTTACAGTAATAACGTATGAAATGTCTTTGTAGCAAGTATCTTCGCATATGGACAGACAAGTAGTGGGAAAACGTATACTATGTCTGGAATCACCGAATACACATTAGCAGATATATATGATCATATATGCAGGGTGGGTAAACCTTTCCTATTCTCCTATGCAATTTATTTATGTTGTACAGAATTCAGAGTGTCTGATGCTTTTAAGATACCTTTTTATTTTCAAAAACTTTTAGACTGTAGACCGAGAATTTACACTAAAATTCTCTGCCATGGAGATATACAATGAAGTTGTTAGAGACCTTCTAACCCCAGAGGACACTCCACTTAGACTCCTCGATGATCCAGAGGTGAATATATGTTTTAAGCATGATCAAGTTTTGTTTTATTCACAGACAATATTATGCAAGTAAGTAACCTCTTTCGTTTACAGAGAGGGACTGTAGTTGAAAAACTTACAGAGGTAACACTGAAGGACTGGAACCATCTAAAAGAACTGCTGGCAGTATGTGAAGGTAAAAGGCTGAGACTGCTATGTAGTGTTTCCAGCAGGTTAATATGATATAACTTCAATTGTTACCATTTTTGCAGCTCAAAGGAAAATAGGAGAAACTGCTCTCAACGAAGTGAGCTCAAGATCTCACCAGATTCTGCGTTTGGTTAGTGCATTGGTTACAAGATGGTTTATGAATAATAATATATAAAGGAAATATATGATTTTCTTAACTTGGGCAAATGATCTTTTTGCAGACAGTTGAAAGTACCGCTAAGAAATTTGTTGGCTTAAACTCCAGCACTCTGACAGCTGCAGTGGTGAGGAAAATTACCTCTGCACGGACATCACTTAGAAGGATCATTGGAGTCCTTGTAAGTTCCTACGAAAATGATTGATGGACAATATTTTGTTCTTTTTCCTGCAGAATTTTGTTGATCTTGCTGGAAGTGAGCGTGCTTCTCAAACCATGTCAGCAAATGTAAGACTGAAAGAAGGCAGCCACATCAATCGCAGTTTGCTGACTCTTGGAACTGTCATTCGCAAATTAAGGTTGCCACATAACTACAGTTTGCTGAGCTTCAAATTTATTTTTGTTTTGGCTTCTTCCTTAGATCGCTAAAAGGCTATTTCAATAAGTCTTGTTCATCGATATATTTTTAACTTTTATCAGCAAAAAAGGAAATGGACATATTCCTTTCAGAGACTCGAAGCTGACACGCATACTACAGAATTCATTGGGAGGCAATGCCAGAACTGCCATCATTTGCACCATGAGTCCTGCACATAGCCATGTTGAGCAATCCAGGAACACTTTGTTGTTTGCAACTTGTGCCAAGAATGTCATTACTAACGCAAAAGTTAATGTGGTAATGTCAGAGAAGGCACTGGTGAAACAATTACGAAAAGAACTAGCTAGATTGGAAGCTGAGCTAAGGAGTTTATCGGCACTTGCTGCCTCAGGTGGATCTGCAGAGGCTCTGAAAGAAAAGGAGGATCTGATAGAAAAGGTAGCAATGGTGACTTGACCTTTGCAATATCTAATATTCTGGGAAAATCCTACAATATCTTTTCATACATTGTTCTTCAACCTAATTGTGATATCTTAGGACTTCTCCATCATGCCTAAAAGTGGCAAGACAAGAATTGTTCCAAAACTAAATGTCTCAATGATGATTTATCTTTTGGTTTGCTATGGATCTCAAAAATTTACTGTTTTAGCATAAAACATGTGAGTCTATTAATACATATGGCAGCCTTTTGGTGCAGTTTGGGCGCAGGACTTTAGTATTTGTCATAGATGACAGTTCAGATTCAGTGTTTCTCAATGATTAAATATTTATCTAACTTCAATTGCTTGAACTTCGATCTAAGTATAGTGGCTTTCATTCAAGACAAGACATCCATAACCTATTCCCTTTCTGTATGATGATGCAGATGAGCAGAGAAATAAGGGAGGTAACCCAGCAGCGTGATCTTGCTCAATCTCGTTTTCACAATTTTCCAAGTTCAGGGTCATGGGTACGTGTAGTTAGTCTTGAATGAGCTCATAAACTTTTCAATTCATAATATACATCAGGGAGCTTAATCTGTTCTCTTTCTCATGTAGACTGAACTAAGTAGTGTGTCATCTCCTGATAAGGCCCAATGGCTGGATGACTGTGCAGCATCAGAAGTATCAGAATGTGTATATCCTTTTCGTCCTGATGGTGTATCCTCTGTATATCAATATGGCAGATACGAAGGCCTTAATTCTAATAAGCTAGGTGAACAGATTCCTGAACCTCCAGAAGATCAGTATCTCTGTGATGACACCTCCCCAAGGCTGTTTATTGAGAAATATTTTGGACCTGATCCATGTAAGGGATGGGAAAACAGTGCTCAAAGAACTGTTCAAAATTTGGAAGATAACTGCAAGGAAGTTCAATGTGTTGAAGTGGATTCGAACACGAAGAGTATAAGCTCTGATAAACATTCATCACCTCGAAAGGGAGATCAGGAGTCAAGTTTCATTGACAAAGATCATAACAATAAAGAACCAAAGCAAACTAGCAATCTGGTCGTGGAACACTCTTCTTCTTCTTCTTCCGACACAGATTCTGACTCAAATAACTTACCAAGGAGCAGAAGCAGTGAAGCAATAATGATTAACGTGCCAGTATCAGAAAGATCTGAAGTAATTAAGGAAAATGGGGACATATCAAGTGAATCTGAGGAAGAGTCATCTATTAAAAAGATTGATATTGAGGAGAAACCTTCTCAGCCGGAGCTTTCTGCTGATAATGTTAAGGTGTTATCAAAAGAACACAACCACAGTTTCACGATTGAAGTAAAGCTCAAAATGTCAGGTGCAGACAGTGAGAAAATTTGTGCTGAGGAACCCAAAATGTCAGGTGAAGATAACACAAAAATTTGTGCAGAGGGTGAGGTTGCCAAATCTGTGCCTGAGAAGCAATCAGGGGATAATTTGGTAAGTAGCTAATTTGCTGCTTGAGATTAATAGCTAGAACTGCACATCCTCTTTAACACAAAAAAATTCTTAAATGTTCTTCTAGTGTATACCCATATACATACTTTGATAAGTTCGTTAAGAGATCATACGAAATTAACTTTATCTTGTTAGGTCCAGGATAATGAGCCAACCTCCAAGGACTTGGGAAACTTTGCCGGTGATTCCTTGAATTCAGAGAATGAATCAGAATTATCTCCTTCCAGACAGTGGATGGAATTTGAGAAACAAAGGCAAGAGATAATAGAACTATGGAATGCATGCAATGTTCCCCTTGTTCACAGAACATACTTTTTCCTACTCTTCAAAGGGGATCCAACTGACTCAGTTTACATGGAAGTGGAGCTTAGAAGACTGTCCTATCTGAAGAACGCGTTCTCTTTAGGAGCTAAAGTTGTGAAAGATGGTCAAATTTTCTCACAGGCAGCAAGGTACTCATTTATATCTTTTTACTGTAGTTTTTGGAGATTTCTTGCATGGACTGCTATGTCTTGAGTTCTTGTCCCACTTTCACAAGCAATGAGACAAGACAAAAATTTAATATAGGGAAAATGGTCAAAAATACCCTTCTACTATCCGAAATATCTTATTTTACTCTCCATTACACTTTAGGATCATTCATACCCTTCCTTAGCAATTTGTCTCATATTTGCCCATGATGATAACGAAGTTCTAACATGAAGTATAACAAAGGGTAATTTAACCAAAAGTAGAGTCTTAACACCTTTTTCCTAGAAGTATGAAGTCCACATTAGAGCTCTGCTTAGTCAAGGGCAAATACGAGACAATGTGCTAACAGCAAGGATATGAATTATCCAAAAAATATAGTGGGGAGTAAGATTAAGATATTTCGTACAGTAGTAGAAGGGTAGATTTCGAAGTTTTTTCCTTTAATATATTTCAAGCATGTAAAATTCATCTATCTGAAAGTGTGATAAAATATTGATGCAAAAGTACTCTTATCCTTTCGAACAGTTTAAATGCTCTGACTCGCGAGAGGGAAATGCTGAGCAAGCTGCTTCTTAAGAAGCTTTCTTCAAAGGAGAGAGACAACTTATACGAGAAACGGGGCATTGGTCTAAAAACTAAAAGGAGAAGACTTCAACTGTGTCATCAGTTATGGAAAGATACTAAAGACATGGATCACATTAAGGAAAGTGCAGCACTCATCTCAAAATTAGTTGGATTCGAAGCACAAAACGAAGTCCCAAAAGAGATGTTTGAACTCAACTTCTCACCAGGGCCAAAAAATCTCAGGTCTTTCAGCTGGAAACCAAGAAAAGCCTAATATGATCTTCTAAAGCCAAAAATTAAGGATTATTTGAAGCATTGTAGTAGGCTTCAAAATGA
>JAJOOS010009622.1:0-29090 GCA_029582725.1 Solanum chiquidenum | reverse complement strand
TTTTGTTTTTTTATACAGCTGAATACTTGCACACTTTTGCTACCTACACATTCTATTATTTTCCTTTTTTTTTTTTGTTTCTGTATTGTCAAATATATCCATCTTTTGTTTAACAACGATGTATTCATATGTATACTATATTGGTGTATTCATTTTTTGTTTAACAATAATGTATTCATTCTTCAAATTATCGTGTTCATATGTTAAATTGTTATACTTTATCGTGTTTAATATATTAATATATTAGGTTTTTACAAATACTTGTATCCTTGATATATTAATACTTTAAATTTTATAAATAAAGATACTAATTTGAATTTGTACAATTAATACAGTTTCCTTATTTAGTTCATTGTAATTAAAATTGTATCAGTGTATAAATAGAAAAATAAAAAACACATACAATAATATAGCTAGAAAAAGAGTTAAATTGTAGTCATTTTTTATAAATATCATACTTATAGCTATTGAACTTTAATAATCCTAAAAATATGGTCATTTTTGTAAGTTGCTCTTTATAGTTAACTACATTGTAAAAGAAAATATATGTTTTAGGCTCCCAACGGAGCTAGTCGGGACCGATGCTCGGTGGGCTGAAACCCGACCAAGCCCAGTGTCTTGTTTGGCCCAGCTCCCCCAACCCTACCTCAATGATATCCCCAGCCCAACCCCTTGTGTCAAATTGGGCCGCCCTAGTGTAGAATTTTATGGGCTAAACTGAGGCTGGATGGTTACGATAAAGGAAAATTACACGGTTAAATAAACATTTGTAGTTAATTATCAAACATAGCTATAATTTGTGTTGGTATAAAGCGAGAGAGAGTGAATATACAAAAACAATTGTTTGAATTCGATTCAGTTTTATACAAATACAAATTGTATGTAGTTATACAAATACAAGCATGAATACATATACATACTAGTTACATAGATACAATTATCTAACCGATATACATATACAATTTACATCTCTCCACTCTCTGTCCTCTCTCCTCCCTCTCCCAATCTCGCTCGCTTCTCTCATTCCTCGAACATGTAGCTACGAATCGTAATTAGCAAACTATATCTATAGAGCATAACTAAGTTATTTGTAGTAGCTATATGCAAAAATTACCCCAATAATGCAATGCAACTCAAATATTTAATCCCGTGTTTTACCTGTGTTTATTTTTTTATATCCTTTTATCACTTGTGCATCTTGCCACTTTAAAATATCATGTTAATGATATATATGAATCAATGAAATTTAAATAAAATTGAATTATTCTTTTATCTCGAAACTATATTCTATTACTATTAAATTTGAATTTTGCTTTGAAAAATCCACATTAAAGGTAAATGTTCTCTCATAAATTCAAATAAAAAATTCTATTATCTTAAAAAATATACTTAATTCACTCGACAACAACCCTTTTAGAACAAATTAAGTATTTCATTTATTGGTTTGACTAGGACAAATATAATTCTTTATTATAGGCAACCTAATGTAGGATAGAAAACGGTAGATTAAAGTAGAGGAAAGCACGAAAGGATATTCAAAAGAGACAAAAATAAATGAAGAAGATACAAAAAGAGAGTGCATTATAACATAGGCCAATTTTACTTTTCCAATGCATCAAACTTGTTGCAAAATAAGAGTGAATACATAATGAGTACTGACACATCGAAACAAGCAGAATCCACAGAGATGTCGATCATTAGTAATAATAAAAAATCATTCGATCCGTCATAAATTATTTATCGTGTTTATATATAATTATAAAATATTATTCAATTGTTGTATTATTATTATTTATGTTTGATAAGTAAAGTATATATAATCTTCAAAAATCATTACTCATAACAGAATAATTAATTTATTTTTAATTTTTAATATGACAAATATTTTGAGATGGACAAAGTTGATTATTATCATTATAGCACACATTTTAGTATTTGTCCTCTTTCTTTTGGGGATTTCCTTCACTGTCTAGTGTTTTCCAAAACATAAAACAACGTGACTCTTGTCTCTTGGTAAAAAGAGTGTGTACTTTAATTACATAAAACACCATATTGACTAATATCCAATTCAATTCCTTGGAATCAATACATTTTTTTTTTGTTATTTATTTTCTGAAAAAATAAAGAAATAAGAAGTGTATATATATGTCTAAACTTTAATATTGTTTAGAGAGTTATAGACCGACATTCCTTTTTGTTCCAAGCCAATGTTTCCTAAAATATAAAGTTGATCCCCTTAAATACCATCCGCTAAGTTTTTAATACGTGTGATATTCTAACACTTCTCTGAAAACTTGAGTTATGCCTTCTAATGAGTGCAATATTAAGGTGTTGTAAGTCCTTATCTTCAAAAGTTAGTCGGCCTAAAAAATTGATGGTCTTGCTTGATCTAACTTTTTTTAATTTGTTCCGTTAAAGTGTCACAAGTTTAATTATGGGGAATTTTCGCATATAGTCATTTAAAAATAACTTAATTATGCTTCATAGTTATAGTTTGCTAATTACGATTAGTAGCTACATGTTAGAGGGAGAAGAGAGGCGTGCGAGAGAGGGCAGTAGGGAGCGGCGAAGTGTATCTGCATATCTGTAGAATTGTATATGTATATCTGTCAAATAATTGTATATATGTAATTAGTATACATATGTATTTGTATATTTGGAGAGCGAGATTGGGAGATAGAGGAGAGAGGTGAGCGAGCGAGATTGGGATAGGGAGTAGAAAGGCGAGTGAGCGAAGGCACAGAGTGGAGAGAAATGAATTGTATATGTATATCTTCCAGATAATAGTATATATGTAACTAATATACATATATATTTGTATAAGAGGTGAGCGATTGGGAGTGGGAGGAAAGAGGCGAGCGAGAGAGGGCAGAGAGTGGAGAGAGGCTTATCGTATTTGTATATCTGTCATATATATATATATATTTATATATAATTTGTATTTGTATATGTATAAGAATGTAATTACAACTAAAATTAAATTGTCAGCCGTAATTAATTCAAATTATATCTATGTTAGCTAATTAACTAATATATGTTTATTTGTCCGCGTAATTTTTCCTTTAATTATCTTCTTTATTTTTAATCGTATAACTTAAACTCGTCAAAATTAATATTTCAAAAATCTGTTTAAAGATAAAAGAAAATCTTTAGAAGCATGGAAGGATGAGAATGCAGGAAGCACATCAGCACATCAGCACACAGTAGACTGCATCCAGAAAATAGTGAGACTTGTACTCCCTACATTCCATAACCTAAATATATATGTCTCAAATCAATTACTATTCACTCCTATTACTTTCTAAAATTACGATATAATTAAAAAAAAATGTCTTTAAATTTTTTTATTTTAAATATTTATGTTAATGAATAAGACCAAAAAAAAGTATACTAAAAAGAGTTGAACGCAAAATTAATAAAAACACTTTTTTATTTAAGATATTTTGAAAACGTATAAAAAAAAAACTAACTAATCAGACATATTTCACAATCATAGATACTATTATTATATATACTTTCAAAATATTAAGTATGTTATCAATAAATAAAAAATTCTATCATATATTGACGAAAATCCACTTAGATACATGTATTTATGCTATCAAAAGCATAAAAATAGGGAGAGAGAGGCGAGTGAGATCAGGAGTGATTCAAATGTATTTGGAATACCAGATACATGAGGCGAACAAGATTTTTTATGTATCTTATATTCATACATATCTACTTAAATATAATGTATTTAAAATAAATTATTAATTTTGATTTCATATATTCAAGATATATATATATATCTGAAAAATCTAATAAGATACATAATATTACAAATTATAAGTATTTAACTCCTAAATTAATAAAATTTATATAAATTTCTTTTAGAAAATAAAAGTGAACAAATAATACAATATGGATGGAAGGAGTAGTAGATAGCATCGATGAAAATAATAAAGGTCCCTTTTACTACACTCCAAAAGATTCATATATATTTGATACACGCCCAAAAATATAATGCTTGCCACTTTGTTCCATAATTTATCTAACATAGTACCCCCCACATAACTCATCCCTTGATTGATGTGATGATTATCATTATTTATCCATGCACGTAACTTACTCATGTTTCCATGATCAAATCTTTAATATCTGATTAACGTATATAAATAGTACTCAGTGTGCATGTTTGTATATGATGGTTCATTTATAGTCACTACACGGTTACAATAATGCAGCTGTGATACACCCAAATCTTCCTTCTGGTTAAAAAGAAGTAATCATGCCAAAACCATGCAGGATGCCTGCAGTCAAACTATCTTTTCTTATTGACGCCACTCTGACGCCTTTCATTACAGTAATCCTACGGCTCTTAGCTTATTACGCCCTACACATCTCCATTAAATTCTTGAGATCATTTACTCTACGTCTTTTATTTTATGTGATATTGTTTGACTCGATATACATAGCATTTAAATTCTTTACTAATTCAGAGTTGTTGACTTGTACTTGATGGAGTGTTATATTTTGGAGGAGATGCTGAATAGATTATGACTAAGTAGGTTTGAATCTCCTCGAAAATAGTGAAACATCCGCGCATTAGTCTTAATAATTATTTTATTCTTTGTTTTGTTAATTTAATTTTAAATTGTGATTTATTGTATTTAAGGTATATATTACATCAACGATGAAGAAAGAACAAAAAAGACAGTTTAAATTCATAGTTTTAAAATTATTTATTAACAATTGTATGGTTGTAGATGATTTCGTTAATGATGAAAAAATATTAAGTTAAATTATTTTTAATTATAATAAAGTGATATTTTATTGAGACGAATTAAAAAGGAAGCATGTCACATAAAAATGGAATAATAAAAATAATAATTTACATGACATAGTTTTTCTTTTTAATGTATCATAAAAGATAACACTTTTAAATAATTATAAAGAAATTACTTTTAATTTATATTCATATAAATATTTAACATTAATTTTAAGTTACAATTTTCAAGAGTCGATTTTTCTTTAATTTTATATCAATTAAAATGGCGTTACAAAAATTGTAACGGAGAGAGACAGAGTAGTATTCACCCTGTTTTGTTAATTTCTCTGTATCTGATTATGTCGTATCAGTCACTTTTCCCTGCATCAGATTTCCTACTTTACTCGAGTCACATTGTATATGACATTTTTTGTTTAATCTATTCTTTAAAATGAGACTTATATTTAAAAAATAATGTAATTCTAATCTTTTAATAATAAAAGTATTTACTTTCTTCAAATTTATTTGGTATTACTTAGTTGAATCTGAAATTTAAAAAGAAAAAAAGAACTCATTTTAGAACTTATGATTTAGAAAAATTATAAATATTTGTTATAAATTACTTTACTAAAGATAAGATGAAGAAAAATATTTTATATTAAAAAGTATAATGATTTTTTTTTTAAAAAAAGCAAATAAAAAATATAGGACACATGAATTGAAATAACAATTTAGGTCACACAAATAGCTGTCAGATATAAGATTTTCAATTTTATTAAACTAATAATAATTATGATTAAAATTTTAAATAACTATCCAAATAGTGTTTAAGACCATCAAATTTAAACAAAAAAAAGTTAATAGTGATCTTTTTAAGCAAAAAAATTACATATAAAAACAACCTGATATATACTAGATTATAATATTCAATAATCTTTTTAACTTTTTAAAATATTTGCATCCTATCAAATTAAAACTTAGAAATTAGAATGGAGAAAGTTTAACTTATTTTACATCAAATTTTATATTATTCTATCAAAAAGAAAAATGTTGGAGAGCTTCAGTGGGTAGTTTTGTCTTTTAACAAAGAGGTATTTATCCCTCCCTTGCAAGTAATGACAGGGTTATAACAGTGATAATTAATAAACATGACGGATTCTTGTCTTATCGTATTTGACACCCATATCTATAAAATCCTAGACCCCCTAATAATTTATTATTTTATGTGATATGTTTTTAATACTTAATTACTTTAAAATAGAATGTTATTTCTTTAATTTAAATTTGTATGATTTATTTTTAGTTGGTTTATTAGAGTTTAAAAAGGATTTTGAAAATTATATGCTCTAAAACTAAAAACATGTCATATATATTGAAATATCCTTGTAATTAAAATATGTTACGAAAAAAGTTAAAATAAAATAATTAAAAGGGAAGAAAAGGATTTTACTTTCTTAAACATATTAAAAAAGAAAGTAGATGAAATATATTGAAAAGAAGAAAATATATTCTAAATCTATTTTTTTTAATTATGCATTAGATTATTTATGAATTTATACAATGGAATTTTCAAATATTTAATTTAATGTCTTTTATTCAACTCTACTTCATAAAAAAAAAAATTGTCCCTAATTATTGCAAGTCTAATTTTCGAAAATCTAGTAATACAGAGTTGGTTTAAATTGACATTTGACTACTAATTTAAGTCGAAAATCACAATTTAAAATTTTTGAAGTATAATTTTTAAATTTATTTGTATCATTTTAACTTAAAATTTATAATCGATATGATTAATCTTAAAAGACAAAAAAATCAAGCTTATTTAGATTGAATTTGAATATATTTTCATCGGTTCAGGTATCAAAATAGAATAGGGGAATTCAATCTAAACATCCACTTTATTTATAATTACATAAATATCTATAATATATTTTAATTCATAAGTTTTAATAAAAGCATTTTTTTTAAAAATATAACAAATTTAATAGTGTCATATAAATTAAGACGGAGAATAATTTCAATAAAACAATGAATTTTCGTTGAGATTATAAATAGTTGAACTCTGAGTTCTCATCATGACAATCTATGTAAAATCTTTTTGTCTTTCTCTTCTGCACCTTCCATCTTTAGCACAATACAATGTATAATTCCCATTCTCAAAAAGCTGAGCCATTCTTCTTCTCTACTCAAAAACCCCTTTACCCAAATGAACCAAATCATAATTTCTCCATTGACAACACTAATTATTCCCTCGACCCATTTTGGGATAATTACTCTGTTTCTGCTAATGAAAATGAAAATGAAAATGAAAAATCCCCTGTTCTTGAAGGAATTGCTGCTGTTGTTGGAGAACATGTTCTTTTCGGTTACAATAACAATGAAAACAAGAATGATGATCCAAATTCATCAGTTTCAATTCTGAAACGCACGTGTCCTACAGAAAAGAGGAATAACAATAATGTTCCATCAGTGGAGAAGAGTTACAGAGGAGTGAGAAAGAGGCCATGGGGGAGATGGTCAGCGGAGATTCGCGACCGTATAGGGCGGTGCAGACACTGGCTGGGCACATTCGACACGCCGGAGGAGGCGGCGCGTGCGTACGACGCGGCGGCGAGGTGGTTGAGAGGTTCTAAAGCTCGAACAAATTTCCAAATTCCTCCGATTGTTCCTCTGCCTACTTCACCAACATCGACGTCATCATCTTCAAACTCGTCTCGTCAAATGAAAAAGAAGAAGAAAAATGGTGGCGCTATTGCTAATAATCAAAGAAAATGCAAAGTGGTAACTTCAACTGCGCATTTATTTAGCTCTAATGAATTTAACAAAAACGTTAGTGTTACTGTGGAGCTTGATCTCAAGATCGGATTCGGGAGGAAGTAAACTCTTGTTCCTATTATTAATGTTTAGTTTTGTATCGTATCGTATGTGTTTTAGCATAAACTATCATAGTGTATAAATTAAACTATGTGGTTCTAGTACTACTTCATGCAATACGATAAGAAATGCATGTTATGATTTTGTGTTAGGGTCAAAAGAAGAAAATCACTACAATGTTATGGTAAAAAGTAGTTAATTTTTTTTTTTTTTTTTATGTTTTCTGAAGTTCGATCGATCACTTGTTTTGTTTATTTCAGTTACAATATTCACGATTATGTGTCACTAATGACCCGTTACGTTCCTTTGATCTTTCTAATCATCAATGTGTATGTTATGCGTTTCATTAATCTAACATGCATGTAAAAACTTGGCTTGTTTGAACTTTGAAGACCAGCTGGTAATAGGGTTTGAGTTTTTCTTTTGGTCTTTTGATCATAATTCAAATACTAAAAACTAGATGCAGGGAAGGTGGTTGTATTGTTATATAAAATTATGAGTAAAATGCAGTGTTTGAAGATGTGATTTCAATTAATTTCAAATCATTATATTAGAACTTATATTTGTATCTACTACGTAATTATTTATTTTAAATGTAAATAGAATTTATAATTTATATCATATCAACGTAAAATTTATTATTCCGTGAAGCTTTGAGTTCTTTAATTAATCCAGGGTACTGTGTTGTACTTGATGGAGTATTGTATCTCGGAGGAAATAAGTTAAGAGTATAACTACTGGATCAGTGTACCGAATAGATTATCCCACAATGGGTTCTAATCTCTTCGAAAAGAGCGAGACATTCATGCATCTATCTAATTTTTTTTAATTTTTTTTGTTCATTTAATTTTTAATTTATTGTATTTATGATATATTACACTAACAATGAAGAAAGAACAAAAAAGATTGTTTAAATTTATATTTTACCATTATTATTCATCAAAGTCATTAATATTTTTTTATCAAATTTATTACTACCTTACTCAAATCAACGTTACATAAAAATAATAATTCTTATATATTACAAATGACTCAAATTAACAATGTTTGTTCTTTTTGGATCATATAATTGAGAAAAACAAAAACAAGTTTAACTTAATGGAGCTTGCCTATATTATATGGGAGGATTATAATAAATTGGATAAATTGAATATAATAGACGCATGTTGGCATTCCAGCCTTCCTTCTCCTTTTAGGGCCTATCCGAAAGAGAATCCAGTACTAAAGATTAGTACAACTGCAATTTGTTCAATTTTATTTTTTATTATACGATTTTATAAAAAAAATCTTATTTAAAAAAATTGTATACATAATTAAAATAATTTTATGACTTAAGCTAATATACAAATGACTGAAGCAAAAAGAAGTACAGGGAAAGAAGATCTATAGAAAGAGAGTGACTTTAATTTTGGTGTGATAACAATAATGACGTTGTAACGCCTAAAAAGGCGCCCACGAAAGACGGGGTTTCTGAGCACGATTGTTACTTGTATGATCTATCTGGTTTATGTGATTGTGTCGTTATCTTATTATTTTTTATTTTGTCTTACTTATTATTTAATTATTTTATTTTTATTATTTATGATCGTACATTATTTTAATGATGCGATCCAATACCTTATTTTCTTTTCAAAAAAATATTGTGAGTTAATTCTTCAGTTCAGATTGCTTATTAGTTATAAACTTAAAACAATGAGATGTATACAAGCTTAGTTTTTATCGTAGTGATATCATTCAATATAATATGATATATTATGAACAAGGGAGTATTTATAAGTTGAGGCATGGTTCACATAAATCACGTATAATAATGCCTTATTTCTTGATATAATCTTAGATACGCCTACGGTAATTATGAAATGAAATGTAACAACTAACAACAACCATCAAACCAAGCTGTCAAATTTCCTTTTGTGAAGGCTTGAGTTTTAATATTTACTTTGCTTCTTATTTGTGTATAATATGAATTAGGAAGAGGGTAGAAATGTCATTTTTAGCGGCAATCAATTAACGATAATAGTTTAATTACCGCTAAAGATGTATTTTTAGTGGTAATAATCATTCTTGATAAATATCGTTAAAGCCTATAGCAACATTAATTCAGTGACAACAAACTACGATAAACTATTTTATTGTAATGCGTCTATATTAACCAAGCCTAGATGAAAGCAGTGGCGGAACTTGAAATTTTACAAAGAATGTCAAAAAAAATTGCTAGTGAGATTTAAACGCATGAGCACCTTAAGGACTAACTCTTTCAAGACATCTGAAATATATTATTTAATTACTTTGTATATCATTTTATTTATATATACGGATTTTTTTCCCCGATGAACCTGACTATAATATAGCTACGCCTCTGATGAGAGACATTGTGTTATGGGGTGGAGCCCTAGTTAGTGTACTTTAGGGCTGAGGAAATTCTGGTTGATCCGATGGTTAGATACTCTAAATATTCACAAGACTGAATAAATGGGCAAAGTACATTTTCTCCCAGAATTATTAACAGTGGAGAACTGCAAGTTCAGTCTGTCCTGCTATATAAAAGCTACCTTTTCGATTTCATTCAAAATTTGTACCATTCTATTTTACTTTTCTTTGACTACAAACTTTTCGAAATTCTGTTACCCCTTTTGTTTGTCGAATTTTAATTTAATACGGAATTAAAAAAATATAATAAAATGTATCAAAATATATATAATAGTTTGATTTTATACATTTTAGGCATGTGAAAATTAAAATTTAATAGTAATAAAACAGAAATAGATATTCTTTTCTAAACAAACTAAGAAGAAAATAATTAAATTATAGGGAATAATGTATTTTTCTTGTTAGTATGTTCAGATGGAATGTTATATAATTCTAATTTAAAATAATTTAATTTAACTTATTCTTTTTTTAACCTTTTCATTAAATAATTTATAGCTAGATATACAAAGATTTATGACTTATTTTATACTATAAATTTCAAACATCTTGCTACCTTACTTAGATTTAGTTAGTATCACATAAATTGAAATGAATATAATATTAAAATTGCAATGATATTTAACAAGTATAAAATCATCTTATTGCAATTTGCAGATGTGTTGGTGTTTGTTTTGGAACAAAACAGATTGATTTTTTAGCATGTATTTTGAATGTAAAAATTCGCATGGTTATGAAAACGGGTAAATGAGAAATTTAAATTTAAAATTGTTTCATAATATATAAATATATAATTTATTTTATGCATAAACTAAGTAGAAATAGTATTTTATATTTATCACATTTTATGTAACACACTTTTTGATCTAGTTTACCAAAAAAATAATACATTTTATATTTAAGTTTTAGATTTCTCATCTTACTTTTAAACATATGATTTAGAGCTTTACAAATCTTTATGATTTGATTTAAGCAATAAATTTTAAAATCTTTCTTTCTTAAATTTTCTATTCAATCAAACATTTCAACATATGAATTTTATTGGGATGGAGCGAGACAATATCACACATAACAAAGAAAAGGAATTCTTTGTTTGCTTGCCATTTAAAAATCCAATTCAAATATATATTATCTAAGATCATTTTATTAGTTCATATAAATTGTATGTGAAATAACCACACATGATTAACTATACTACGATAAACGAAACAAAACGTTAGAGGTGTGAATTTAAAATTTCTTTGTTAGGGAGTGCTGATGAGACTTTACTCAACGTGAATTTGAATTAGTCAGATTTCAATGCAGGTTGATCTCAATCTAACTAAATTTAATGTAAAGAATCTAAATTTATATTAGGATATATGATGAAATGACTTAAAATGATTTTCTTAGGTAATAGTTATGAGTAAACAGTGATAAACAGAAGAGGCAGCAGAATCCAAGCATGATAACCCGGATGGATTCGATCATCATAATCTATTGATTGAGGCATTTTCTGATATATGCATGCTTCACAATTGATTGATATATACATCTATATATATATATATATATCCCTTCCTTTATATTCTTCTTTACAAAATTCTATTTTTTGTGCATACAAAAGTTTTGTATTTCTAAAACAAAAAAACATCAAAGAAAAATCAAATTATTCTAGATTTTTTTCTTTAACAAATTTTGTTTGAAGAATATATTCGTAGACATCGAAATTTTATAGAATTTAAAATATTTAGGTTGAAGTGTGTATATTGTACTTTCCTCAATTAAGGTGATTCAAATTTACTACGATATAATTTTCACTGGTTCAACATTGCAACTCTTGACTAGTCCCCTTCAATATTCAACAATCCAACAACATCGTATAACTCTGGACAAGATGTTGAGTCTTAAGCTTCATGAAATGAATATTAGCTGGATATTTTGTAATATATATAGAGGTACTCGTCTATTTATGAAACTACATGAATATTATGAAAAAATACTTGTTAATGAAAGAACATGACTATTATGAAAAATCATCTCTTAAATTCTATAAGCAAATACTCTTTAGAAGTAGCAAATAGAAAAATTTACAGGTATATTCAAGGGCTTTATTGTATCCTAAACAAAATTACTTGTATTTTTCTCAATTTATATATACGGGCAATATATTTTTAAGAGAAGTGATTCTTAACGACTCAAATCCATCTATTTCTTCAACTATATTTCTTATTATTTTTTCAACAATATTTTCCTTTCAACATAAAACTTTCTTTCACTACATCAAAACTCAAATTATAAGGGTATTTCATTCCATATTTGTTTCTATCTACAACAAGATACTTTTCATCCTTCTCATCTACCCAATATAAGGCATGAGACAACATCTTTTCTATAGGTATAAGGTTTCTTTCACAGCTAAATGTCAAGAAAGTGAAAAGCAATTTAATGTGTAATGAAATAATTAGTAGGAGATAGTACGGAGAACATCAAAATTTGAACTTGCCTTAGTGGTTACATATCACTTTCTCCATTTGTTGTCCACTAATATATCATGCACTTTAATAAAAATACATTTGCTTTGAGAACTGGTTATTTTTCAAATTCCCTCCGTCCTATTTTATATGATTTAGTTTGATTCAACACGGAATTTAAGAAAGAAAGAAAGACTTTTAAATCTTGTGATCTAAAATAATCATTTCATTAAGAGTAAAAAATAAATATTTTAAAATTAAATTGTTACTTCATATAAAAATGTATCATTCTTTTTTGAACCTCCTAAAAATGAAAGTAAGTTATATAAACTGAGACAGAGGGAGTAACATTTAAAACGCTGGAATCGATCAAACAACTGGGCCAGCTGACTCCATTTTTTTCAAAGATTGGGTTAAAATCCTAAACTCGAATCTTACGAGCAGGCCCAATTAATTATTCCCTCCAGTCCATAGTTGCTTACCCATCAAAAAATAACTTTGCATGTCTTTAAAGATGCAATAAATAGAAGTATAAATTATAGGAACCACATATTATAAGTACTAAATAACATCCTATCCCTTCTAGTTTTCTATTTACCAAAAATCCCTTAAAAATGTTGTTTGCGGGATACATAGCGTTGTGCACGGGATACACAAGGTTTGATACATTCCAATTAATAGATGTTGCGTTGTGCACGGGATAGATAAGGTTTGATACATAGCGTTGTGCACGAGATACATAAGGTTTGATACATTCCAGTTAATAGATGTTGCGTTGTGCACGGGATACATAAGGTTTGATACATAGCGTTGTGCACGGAATATATAAGATTTGATACATAGCGTTTTGCACGGAAAATCTTTATCTATCTTACAGATTTTATTAATTGGGGGAAATAAGGAATTTTTGAAATAAGTAGGGATAAATGGATATTAAGGTAAGTAAAGGAGTGTAGTTAAGTAATTTGTCCTAAATAGAATGATAATTTAATTATATCACACTTTAAATATTGTAAATATAATATTTTTTTAAACAAAAAATTCAATAGTTACAGTTAATAATTACGAAGTACATGATAAATTTTGTCTTGATTTTCCACTAAATAAATAAAAGTGAAAATGTATTGTCAGTATAGTGGACAAATAAAAGTGACACGAAGGGAGTAATGAAAATCTTTAATTCGTTGATTTGTATTTAAGTTGGGAAATATGTATGTATTAACGAGAAGATATTTATGAAGCATGAAATAAGTAAGGGAATTTTTACATTTCTCGTAAATGCAATGAATTTGCTATAGAATGCCAAATTTTTTTCTAGCTTTCAAATGCTAAACCATATAATTTGCTAAAATATGTCAATACATAGTATTGAATTACTCTCTACTTCTCTAGTAAATGGCATTTTAGAGTGACACAATTAATAAGCCCAAGCCCATCTAATACATTCATATTTGACCCACTTTAGGCCCAAGAATTGTTAGGTAAAAAACTGTTCAACTAATATAATAAAGATTTAATACAAAATTTATGTGCATCAACCATGGCGCAGGGAAACAAACTAACCCGTGATTCTCTCGAGCAAAGTTGTGATTATATATATTATTGACATAATAAATAAACATGACCCTTAACTTGTTCTCAGCTTGGAGTAGTGGTGGCAAATGGGCGGGTTGGGTCAAATTTGGGCGGGTTGAAAATGAGTCATCATAAAATGGTAATAATTCAACCCGCACATATTTGCTATGGATAAAAATGAATTGGGTAACAAATGGATTGGGTAAAATACTAGTTTACCCATATTTTTATGAGTAAATAGCACTCTACTTAAGAATTCAACATGGAGAAAATATTTTAGTCTTTTTTTAGATGAAAAATGTTGAAAATGCTTCATTTAGTTTTATTGCATCATAAAAGTAAAAAAAAAATCCTAACTTTTCAATATAAAATAAATTTATGTCATAACAAGGGGAAAATATTTTTAATTATAAATAAATGAATAGTTGCATTTTAGGACTAAAACATGCTTAATGCACTTTAGGCTTAAGCAATGTCAATACTAATACATGATTTGCTTATTTTACACTATTATTTATTATCCAATATAAAATTAAACAAATATAAAAATATAATTATAATTAACAAAAGAAATGTACATTTAAAATATATATTTTTGGAGGGCCAAAAACTTCACCTTTTTAATTATAGAGAAAAATAATTAGTTCTATAGAAGAACATTAAAAGGAAGAGAAGTTACAATATTTTTTTTAGTGATATCATGAATTTTGAGTGAATAAAAGTTAGAAGACGAGAGGAAGTTGCTCGGATGATAAGCACGCCTCACTTTCAACCTGAAGTTGTGAGTTTGAGTCACCAATGGAGCAAAAGGGGTGGGAGCTCCTAGGGAGGGTAAAAAAAAAAGTGAATAAAAGTCAGAAGCTTAACCCATCTAGCTAATCCATATTTTATCCATAGTTTACCCATATTTTTATGGGTTAATTATCGGTATCAACCCATATTTTACCCATGCAAAAAGTCACTCACCCACCCATTAAAATATGGGCGGGTTACGAAAATATGGGCTCATTTTGCTTGCACTAGCTGGGAGCTATGATATTTAACTTTGAGCGTGCACAAGTAAACACTTAAAGCTTGTATAAAATTAAACAAATAGACACATTCGTCCTACATGACAATTTTGTATCCTACGTGTATTATGCTTCAAGGATTGTATTAATTAAAGGGGTTTCTCAACTAAACCGTGATTCCCTCGGCTCGCTTTTATATGCTTACTAAAATACTAATTAAAGTTTGGGGTAATAGTAGTCATTAGTCAACCTATTCATGGATTTCTCCCCAAATATTTTGCCATAGCAACACAAATACAATAAGGCTATTGCTATATTACTCGCAATGCCATTGACAATTGGTATGTGGAACAGTTGACAAATGTGTCGTTAATTTTAAAAAAAATAATATTTTTTCCTGTGCAATTTGTCTTATCACCTACCAACCCAACATGTAGTGGAACTTCTTCTTTTTATCTTTTAAATTACATGATACTATTTGAAATCTACTTATGTGATTTCTAATTCACACAGTATTTATTTAAACTCCAAACTTAAATCAATCAAGAATACAAGTTATATATTTATATATATATTAACAATTTAAGGTTTTTTTTAACCATTACTTGAATTTTTACTGATTAGCAATTAGATTATAATAAAGAACTTAAATAGTATCATAAAAAATAACTAAGGATGTCAATGCTTAATATAGATCCATCAAAATGACGTTGCAATGTATATGTTGGGCCACTAATGGCTCAAAATATACCTTGTGTGAGTAGATAATATTTAGAAGGTGAAATAAAGTAAAAAGTAGAAATTTTACAAATAGAGAAATAGTAGTTACGATTGAAGACAGACACCCAAGAATTTAGTCACGCGTAATCATTGACCATTTTGGAGTTTAACAAGCTTACCTCATGCCAATACTATTTTGACAACAAAATAAAATTTAGACAGTAGCATATTCCAATTCAAAAAATATATAAAATTGTCCAGAAATGATAAATATTCTTGAATTTAGCGCAAATTATTAGTTTCGTTTCTGAACTATTGACAGCTTTAAAAATAATCTTCTACTGAACTAACTAAATTTAGATAAATCTCTGATTAGCCCCTATTTGCCACATGATTCAAACTCTCATAAGGGCATGAGACTCTTAATAAAAAATCGAGAGAAGTGTTGAAAATACCCCTAAACTTGGTGAGAATTTAGGGATTTATTTCACTCATGTTACAAAATTAATGATGTATTTTAGTTTAGTCAATCAAATAAATGGGTGATTTTAAAGTTATTTATACTTTGAAGATGAAACTAATAATTCAAACATAGTTTAAAGTATTTTCAATACATCTCTCGCCCCTATGCACTCCTAGACAAAGTGACAAGCCACCTTATGCTGGAAAGTTAAATATCTTTAGCTCGATTAAAATTTTAATATATATCTTTTTATTTTTTATGAGTCAAACTTTTTTATTTTATCATACCTTTTTGTAAAATTCCCGACTTGATTACTTTCCTAGCTAACATTCACATTGTTCCATTTTGACAAGTAAATTAAGCTAGCGTTAGGTAATAAATTTCCAAATATTTTGATAAATATTATTTGGGTGAAATTTCACCATGTGTTTAATCATAGTATTTGAGAAACATATTTCACTTTTTTATAAAATATGATTTATGTCCATAAGTTTTAAAAACCATCAAAACTAATCATAAGTTTGTATTACAAGTCAATTGGAACTTCATTGCAACAAGTAACAAGTAGTGTCTTTGACACTAGAACAATATAGTAGTTCGAAGTGAATGCAACAAACATCATTCCATGCATCGTGAAGTAGACAAAACACATGACTTTGTTACTTTAAGTCGATTGTTCATCAATAACCATATTATCACTTTCATATTCACTGAATATTCTATCACTACTTTGATGTTTAAGTAAAAATTTATGTAATACACCGCAAACAACTACTATAGATGGTGTTTTGTAAAAGATAAAAATTTGGTGTAGAATTTAAATTTTTAAAAGATCCCAAATAATGAGATTTGACTCAAATACTCCCTCCGTCCACTATTAATTGTCATACTTTCCATTTTTAGAGTCAAACTATAAAAACTTTGACTAACGTTTTACAATATATTGTTACATCATATTGATATACAAAAAATTGCAATGTATAGTACTTTTCGTATAGTTTTTGAATATCTAAATTTTTTGTTTAAAATATCGAATTAACGTAATCCAATTTAACTTTGAAAATTAGTCAAATTGACTTTCGAAAAGCACAACGTAACAAATAAAAGTGGATGGATGGAGTACTAATTTTTTCTAGTATTTGGGAATTTGGGTTATTTGTCAAAAGTATTTGCCAAATAATAACAAATTATATGGACAAACACTATTTACCAAATTTTACTTGAAAAATCTATGATCAAACGGGTCCTACGAAAGTTCAAATTCCATCGCTACGTACGCACGGTGGCCACTGGCTTTATGCTGTGTCCTCTTAACTAAAGTTTCAAATTACTTTGACTAAAACGAATAAACATTAACAGGAATCGGATACTTATTATTTATATCTGATTATCGTTTTAAAAGTAAAATTATATATCATATAAGTATGATCAAATTATTAATACATGAATAAAATATGCATATTTTATATTTATTAGTTAGATCAGTTAGTAGTAAAATAAATTTAGACCGAAAGAAGCAGGGCAGTGGAGGGAGACAATGATTCACGCAATACTTCATAAAGGGGAAACCATTATAGAGTAATAATATCTTTGGGAAATATAGCAACTACCAAAAATAAGAATCACAAAGAAAAAAAAACAGGGCTCGGAATACGTGTAGAGGCATGAAGAGTGTGTGAGTAGCACGCTCCAAATCATAAAATGGATAGTAATTTTGGTAGGAATTTGTTGGCACGGAATACATTCCTATCCATGTCCGTTATCAATATTAAAATTTAATTAAATTTAAATTTATATCGAAAAGATCTGTCGACACTGAGTACCTTTCTATCCTATTCTATATCTTAAAATTCGATTAAATTTAAATTATTATCGGAACATCCCACATTAGAAGTAATATGCTTTCTAATAGAGGCGACTTCCATATCAAAAAAACTCGAACATGAGATATCTCATTAATGAGAAGAATTACTTATCACTCTTCCATAAAATTTTATTAATATAAATTGACATCCCTTATTCCTTTCCAATTCCACATTTTCACCTCATCACAACACACCCTTCATTCCTAAGCACTCACTAATCACTAGTAGCAATAGGATGTTCGTGATTCGATTTGGTCAATTAATTGGTGTATAATTTTAATGGACTTGAGAAATAATTTGATGAGTCGTTAATGTTAGGGTAAGATAACAAATAAAAACATTTTTTTTATTTGATATACTAAACAAATAAAAAATGAACGAATAAAAAAGATTGAATTTGTGACATCATAAGAATATGATAGTAAGAGAGTAAAACATTATTTGACCACTCTCACAATTCTGTTGTCCTTTAAACTTTGTTGCATTATTAAGTGACTATGCTAGTCCTATTAATACTAGTTAAAGAGGACATTTTACTCTTGTTCATCATCATTTTATATTCTCCTTAATGTAGGAGGTATCACGTGAAATGACATGATGCTTTGTGTAACAATTAACTCTAAAGTAGTATATTTAAAAGTAGAGTAAGTAAACAAGTAAAGTAGCTACCCTTCACTTGTTAAAGGCAAGTACCATGCTTCTCCCTCGCGCGTCACCCTTTTTATTTCTTTAATTCTTTCAATTACACTTTGAAATAAATTTCAACCTCTTCCTTGGAATTTGAAGGTTGAAATCAATTGTCATCATAATAATACCAACATTCACTACAACTTTGAATCTCAATTTGAAATTAATATTTATTTATTAAATCTTTGTTTCAAATCTCTTTTTTTTTTATAAAGTATGATTTTAAATTTCAAATTACGATTCTACTTTATTAAAATGTAAAACTTGACTTATAAATTTATATTTTACGAAAATGATTGTATTTTTATTGGTTTTGATGGCTTTCACAAATTATGAGTTTTTTTTTGTTAATGAAAAGTAATAAAACTAATGAAATGAAAACTACATGTCCAAAAAATTCAAAAAATCAAATAGAGATGCACTTTCTTAGTACATTGTCTTCATTACCAATCTGTCGTTTTACAACATGAAGTTACATGATGTTCGCTATTACTAACAAGGATGGAGAAATATTAACCTTTCACTTTTTAGTAAATACTTTTCCTAGTTCCTTAAGGACAGTTTGATAGATTGAAATATAAATATAAAGTGATTGACATAACTGAATCGAGTCTCATCCCTTCGATTCCTCACTACATATACTTCAATGAAAAAGGAAAATGAGCTTTATTGTGTGCAAGATAGTATTGGGAAAAAAGCATTTTGTTATGACTTTGTCTTCAAAAATCTATCGTACGTTGAATTTGAGAGTCAAGTAATGAATAATCATCCAACACGATTTGAAAATGCATACTCTAAATCAGCTTAATTTCAAATCATATCTGAACGCGGCTTCTTATCTCCCCAAAAGCTTGAAATATTTTTCACATTATTAGTTCAAAAACAAGTTAAAACTCAAAACTAAAAGAAAACATATGATAATGTAAGTTTTTGATCGGATGAATCTATAAGAGTGTCATATGCGGCATAATGTAAGCATAAAACAAGCCAATTAGGTCCCCACACTCAACTCTCAAACAGACAACATCACCATTCTCCCATCCCCTTTTTTAATTTCTCAACCACTCTCGTCCATCAAGCGCGTGAGCATCAAAACCAGCTGCTTAGTGCCACGTTTCAATTTGTGGGTCCCATCATACGGTCCTCTAAATTAAATTAAGAAGAAAAAGAAAAGAAAAGAGAAAAACAAAGTGTAATCTCATTTCCAATTGTTGCCTTCTATTCAACACCAACACAAAAGTGTGTGTCAATTGACATCTCCACATTTACATATAGATATTCATATCCATCCGTCTCAAAATAAATATCGTTTGAAAATATAAGAGGGTAAAAAGTAATTATATATTCACATTTATACGTATTTTTCTAATAGTGGTCAATGAAGAAATATTTAAACTTTCCAATTTATTGTATTTGTCATGTTTTGGTTGACATACTTTTTAGGAAAAATATTAATTAAAGGATAATTTTGACCGATTTGATCGATTATCCTTATTGTTTACTATTCTTTATTTGATATTTTTCTCTTTTAAGCCATATTAATAGTTTTCTATATTTATAACTAAGGATAAAAATGAAAACAAGTAAATAATTATATCTTTAATTTTTTAAAGTAATAATTATTTTGGACCATCTACTTTTAATAAAGATGAAAGCGGAATATATCGGTGTAAGTAAAAAACAATGATAATATAGTAAATTGTACTTTATCAATACTTAATATATTTTAGCGGATACAAAATGATTAAGGCAACACCTATTTTAAAACGAAAAGCATTATACTTAACTAACAATAAACATATTTTTACATATTAAAATCACTTAAAAATATTTATAACTAATTTTAGAGGCATTAATGATTGGTAAACTTAAAAAATAATTAAAACTAATAGAATTGGGATATCTTTTTCTATATCATGTGAAAAATAATTTTCTAATTCTTTTTTATATTAATGAAATATATAATCAGGGGCGAGATCAGAATATAAATAACAAGCACATAAATTTAATTTAGTGTTAAATAAAATAGAATTTCAGTTATAGTATGTACAATGCTGCCAAACGAGGCGCGGAAATAAAAGGTTTAAAGTTAGGAAAAATTACGCGTATAAGCAAATATATACTAGTTAATTATTTAATATAGTTATAGTTTACCTTAATTACAATTCGCGGCTTACTTTTAGCTATAATTACACAACTCAACTTTTTAGTTTTGTATAATTCGGAATTTGTATAATATAATTTGTATAGCTTTTGTATAATTCAGAATTTGTATAACTATTTGCACTTATGATGTTTGTAATTGTATAAATTCGTTATTTCGAGTTTATACAAAAATAACTGAATTATACAAATGTACTCGCGAATTATACAAACCTGCAAATTATACAAATGAGGCAGCTTAAACTATAGCTACAACCCGTAAATATGCAAACTATAGCTATGGAGCATAATTAAGTTTATTATAGTGGCTATTTGTGAAAGTTCCTAAATTATGTTATTACTACGCGTGCCCTTCACGCGTGCCATAAATGACGTTTATCACCCTTTGTTGTCACTTATCGTCTTTCTTAACCAGCTCTTGAGCCTTCACTGTGCAGATAAATTTGAATAAACTGATTAACTTTAGCTTAAATTTTATATTTGTTTCAGTTCAGTAAATACATATAAATTATTAGGGAGGTCACATTGACTAAAAAAGCAACAAATTAAAATCTGATATCAATAAACTTCAAATTTTCACTTCATCTGTACAATAGTTGAGCTAAAAATCAATATACGAATTCAACTGAACTCGATAGTTTAAATTCAAACTTTATATTTCTACTGTATATATATTTTTAACTAATTCAGATCAAAGCTACTAACATGGTATATTATATACTTAAAAATTTAAAATTTTGAATCCGAAGCTACACTTGTATACACATTAGTATAAAGAGACATCCACGCACTTCGATAATGTGTATGTATATATATAGCCACTTCATGTCATCCTGGCCATTTATAATAATATATAAATTAATGCAGCTACACTTTTTTTTCCGATTTTTATTTGCCTTTGCCACCACTATCCCCACAATCTCATTTCATTCCTCTCTCATCTTCCTTACACTTTTTCCTTTTCCAACCTCTTCCTACCCTTTCCATTCAACAAAAATCGCCGTCATGCCTGAAGAAGAGTGGATTCAATCGGCAATCATGGATGACTCTGTCGTTGCTGAATTACTCTTGCGTCTCAGCCAGGTCAATCCATCTCCATATCCGATTCCGGCTAAGTCGAAGAGGGCAGGTTCACCGCTTGAGTGGTCTGTTCGTCGGAGCAGGTCTAAACCAGTTTCTGTTAATGCTAAGAAGGCGGCTCCACGTGCTAGTCCAACTACTCCTTTGTCATGGAGTGGCGCCACATCTGTTAGTTGTGGAGGTGGCGGAGCTAGTGGTGGCGCCGTTGATGGTGGCTGTGAAGAGTCTAGCGGATCTCCTCATCCGCTATACAAAACTCCAAGCAGCACGAGATCTAAGGTTTGGATGTTTGCTCTTCTTCTTCTTCTCTCTCTCACTCGATGTGCGTGCTTTTCGTGTACGATTATTGGTTTGTCCATCGTGTGTATCGTTTACAGTGAACGGCGGATTCTGTGTTAATTTATCTGGTGTGTGGTGGTTATGGCGAGTTGTTAATTCGTTGACGTGAGCCTCTTCATTTGAGTCGCGTGTGTCATTCGATTCGTTCCTCGTGACTCTTTCAGAAATTAGGATTTTATTTTATTTTTAGTTTCAAAAGCGTCCATTGGAAGCAAATAGTTAAAGCAGTGGTTTTCATCACCTGTCTCTATTTTTTCAGTTAATAAAATAACAAACTCACTTATCGGATTAGCTTCAGTCCTGCAGGTCTCCGGTGAGTAAACGGCGGTCGTCGTTGGTGGCTCCGTTTTATTCTCCGCGTGTTGACCAAAGTACCCCTTACCATATATAAATCTCCGGACTTCCCAATTTCCCCATATTCCAAATTAATGTTAACTTATCTTTATTAAAGTTACTATTAAATGAATATTTACAAGGATGAGAAAAGTGGTGAACTTTACTTTCAACGTATGTTGTCAGACGCACAAGATTGAATGACTCTTCACGTTTTTCTCTCACCACCCGAATCTCCCCATTATTTTGTGGCGTCTTCGTGTCACACTTTCTACTCTTCAAATTACCCAAAACACCCTTTAATTTTGCTTTTCAAGATAAAATTTTAAAATCTGATCCGAAGTTTATGCCTTTAACCCTATCTTAAGGGCAATTGAGTCAATTTGGCTGACCTAATGAAGTGACTAATAAAATGTCTCCAGTCTTTGTCGGGGTCGGTTCACTTTTGAACCATTGGATTTGGTACTGAATTGCAAAATAAGCCAACTCCTCCATTAGTCAAACCCCTTTTTGTCCTCACTTTTTAGTATCACTACTAACTTTTTTTTGTGTCTTTAACTATAATTAGTGGGGGCATTTACGTCAATTTAAATATTTTAGTTTGAAATTTTGATAATGAGTAAAGACTATAGAGGATGGCGTGTGTTCGTGGCAAATAGGTCTGCGTTCAGTTTGGTGGTAGTGTTTGTTAGTGGTTAAGCAGTTTGGTGGAGTAATTTTTTTTTTTCCTTTTTGTAAACGTGGAAAATTGAGAGGAATTATAAAGTGTGGTAGGATGTAGAGAAAGCTTAAACTGTGGGTTCAGAGTCAGAATCTTGAATTTAAGCTTTGTCGTTTTATTCATACCCACAATCTAAACGACATTTGGTTGACAGCAAATGAAAAGGAATATTTTGGGGCACCCCACAACCGTACGTAGTCAAATATCAGTGATTGTTAGAAATTTGGAATATGTGCAGCTTCTATACAGACCTTTTTTTTTTCGTACTCAGTAACAAAATTTATTCACATTCTGTCACGGTCAAAAAAGTTGGGACTACCATGAAATTAGTCGTTGCGCGAAAGCTGGTCTGGAAACCACGGTAAAAAAATAAATAAAAAACAATGTAATACCTATTGCTTGGCAGCTTCTTGTTGTTAGTACTCCTCGGCGAGCTAATCAAGAAGTTGCAGCTGTATAAGTGAAAGTGTTTAGTCAAAGAAGTGTTTTTTTAATGGAGGGGGTTTAACAGAATTGCATGTGTAAAAAGTCGTCCTAGGGGTTATTATCTACGACAAAATAGGTGTATAGTTGTTAAAGGAAACTTCATTTTATATCCGTCTCTGGCTCATTAACAAGTTTTACTGTCCCTACTTCTCTTACTTGTCTGAGAAATTTGTCGACCATATAACTTTCTTTGGTGTTTGGACAAGTAGGACGTGATGGTCGCAGATTGTGCCCCATATATTTTTTGGCTTACATTGTGATTAATGTTTGAACACACTGTAGTATGTTAAATATGTATGCAGATATATCGACATGCCTTTAATATATACTCTCTCTTTGCAATGAATTATTATACCACTATTTTCTTGAAAGTGAGCGCGCTTTTGATTGGACATATCATTTATTTGCAGACTTTGCTGGACTCTCAGGTTAATGGTACTAGTGATGCTACCACCAGCAAGAGGTCAAGAAAGAAAAAGGTTAGTTTTTACCCTCCACTAAGTTATATATAGCACATTTTGCTTTTAGGAATTGAGATAGAATAGTTCATCTCATGTGTAACATTTGTAAATGCAAAAAAGTTTGTAATTTTGAAGGAAGACTCATTGCTTCGTCACTTTTACTTTGAATTTTATCAAGTGCGTGACCTGGGACGTAAAATTTTCTATTTCCATTATTCCAGGACTACTAAGTCACTTATTCATTTTTCCTTTTTATCCCTTCTGTGATAAGCAGACATTGGCAGAGCTGAAAATGGATGAGATCTTGCTAATTAAGGAAAGAAAGCAATTGAAGAAGGTATTCTTCTTGGCTATTGTGAGTAGTTATACTTATAGTTTGATTGTTTTATAAGTTCCTCAATTAACACCACTGTTTATGCAGGAAGTGGCTTTACTACGCGCTAGTGTGGAGAATCAGAGGGATACAAATCAAAAACTGAAGAGAATGAAGGTAATATGGTTACCTTAATATTCTTGCACAACTGTCTTGTAGACTGATTTTATCTTTGCTAGTGAATCAAGATCACTTAATGGTTAGCTCGAATGATTAACATGTGGATGTATTTTCTTGATGAATTCCCTAAGTAGTTTTTCAACCCTCACCAAGAACATAAGATTGCCACTTGAAACTACGAATAAGCAAGCATTACCTACTTTTTCTCCACTACAAATGAAGAAAGAATTGGAGGTATAGAAACTGTATACTAACTTGATGTCCTTTTCTCCAGCTTGATGTGCTCCCTCAGCAGGCAAATGAAAGAGGTACAACTGTTGCACATGATGGGAGTTCGGGTCAGTATCAGCAAGAGGTTCTACCAAGTTATCCAGTCATTCCCATCTTACTGGAAAAAGTTGCAAACAAGGTTGCAGTATCGCCATCATCTCTGGAAAAGCAGAAAGATGTCGCAGCTTTGGAGTCCAAATTTGTACTCCCAGACCTCAATATTCCATTTGGCGAGGATTCTGGCTCTGACATTCTCTGGGGGTGAACTGAAATACTTCTGCATGACAGGGGATCCTCCAACACAGAAAGACAAGTATAAACTAGTAAGGGCTAACCCTGTTATAGGATGAATTATGGATTCAGTAGTAAGTAAGGCCTTTCTTTCCTTCACCACTTGTCACACAGATGCTGCCAAAGTGGATTTTTAGTCATGAAGGTACTGAGGGTAGTTAGGATCTGTGATATTTCTTTGAGAAGAAGATGTCAACCATAGGTTAGAGATCCTAACTTGCTAGTTGCAGTAGACATTTTTTTTTTCTGACAGGTTTCTTCAGTGTCCAATTCTTTGGGGCCAACCCTCATTCCTTCATAGTTTCTCTCTGGAAATATCTACAGATAAAGATGTAACTATTTTATATACCAGTTGATCACATTACTTGAATACCATAACTTTGTTTTCTCAATTGATGCATACAGTTGCATATTACATTATTTGACTGCATATATTTTCAGACCATGCAGACATCTTTATATCAAGCCAACTGAGGCTTATTTTTGAAAGTAACGACATGATGACTGAGCATGAAGGTGAAGGATGACAGGATTAATATCGTGTCACTCCAACTTGGTTCTGAAGCTTGGTGGAACTTTAATAAAAAATGATAGCATTTTATCTCTATATTCTGTTTTGCATTATAAAAGTAAATCTGGAATTCTTAAACTACATGACAGATGGAAAATGGTTGAAATCATTTTTAGGGAAGAGGCAGAGACTTGATGACATCTCTCTCTCAATGATGTACAATTTTTTAGCATTGCTCTGCTGTCACTCCTTTACAGTCTTCCAAGTTCAACTTCAATAGGCTACCAATCATGGCCAACGAGCTGCATTGTTCAGCGCCTATTCCTATATAGATGAACAACCACAAAAATCCAAGTTCCTAATATGTAACCCTGCTACTGTACATATCAAGAGTCATCATTCAGGTACGATGCAAATTTTCCTGATTCTCGTGTTCTTCACACCATTATGAAAATAGTATTTCTTCCCCAAACCATTAAGATCTATCATCTTCCAACCAATTTAACTGTTTCTAATATCTTGCAAGCGTGAAGAAGGTGGAAATGGTCAATTCAATACTACAATAGCTGAGATTAGATATTGGGATAAATCATTCATAGACTCATCAGTCAATAAATTTACGTCAATCAGATATAACCAGTATCGTTCACACCAAAGAAACAGATTCCAAGTCAGATTGGTGAGAGAGACGATTGAATATTAGTTCCCAACATTCTTCAGGAAAATATTTGCACTCTTTCGCGCAGTTGCTCTTTGCCTCCGGTGATCATATGGGAGCCATGACTAAATTCACTAGAGAAAAAGCTAATATATTCCTCGGTTCATTTCAATTTGTTTGTTGGTAATTTTTAATTATACATGACTTATTAGCTATGCATAAATAGATAATGAAAGAGATTATAATATATGAATTATTTGTTCGGAAGTTCTGTTTTGTTGTATTAGAACTTATGACTATACTATTTTTTTCGTCTATTTTTAATTGTTATGTTTTTTTTTAGAGTCAAACGATAAGAACTTTGATTAACATTTTGTGATTTTTTTATCATATTGATATGCAAAAAATTGCAATCTATAATTTCTTTCGTATAATTTTGGAATATCGAATTGATGTAATCTAATTTCACTTTGAAAATTAGTCAAATTGACTTTCGAAAAATACAACATGACAATTAAAAGCGAACGAAATCAGTATTTAGTTATAATGTTTTGTTCTTTAAAAATGAGGCAAGGCGAGGCAAGAATATAATTGGCACGTGAAAGCACTTGAATCAAAGTAAGTGTGGAGTCATAGGGAGTAAATTTGTTATTTAAGTAGTTTTTATCCATGTATAATAATGTCTGCATGACTATACAAAATACTTCCCCTGTCTCTAATTACTTGTCAACTTTTTCTTTTATAGTTGTCTTTAATTACTTGTCCATTTTGACAAATCAAGAAATGACAAAATAATTTTACCTATTATACCCTCAATTAATTACTTTGGAAAAGTTACAATTTCTTGAAAATATTATATTTTTAATCCATCCACTTCATAATTAATAGGGATAAAATGGTAAATTCACTATGTCAATTGCTTTCTTAATAGATGTGTCAATTCAAAAGTGGACAAGTAATTAGGAATAGAGGAAGTAATACATAAAGCTTTAAAGACGTTTAACTTAATTTGTCATAGGAGTTCAATTCTTTAGTTAAGACGCTTCAATTTTCCTATTTAAGACATCAAGACACTGTCTTTAGTTCAGTTTTTTCAGTTCAAAAATTCAAGATAGCGCGTCTTAAGTTCCAACTTTTTGTGATCAAATCAAGGGTATTGTGTCTTTTAAGTTCAAATTTTTCAAGTACACAACTTCGTGGCACAATGTCTTTAATTTTTTCAATTCAAGTTTTAGAGACCTGAATTTTAGGTAGTTCAGACAATCTGTCATGTGTCCCCAAGATCGATTTATGTAGACAAAACTTTCATGCTTATGTCTGAAGTTCAATATTATGGTTCCAATTTCAGGCCATTAGAAAAGAAGAAAGAATAAGGAAAATAAGAAATGAGCGCAACAGTAGTGACTATTTTAATGTAGTTATCTGCTGATTAAAATTATGCATATGTATTTACCAAAAAAAAAAACGATGCATATGTGATATGTTCATATCAGTGGCTAGCCAAGAACTAACGGATTTGATTTGATTCAGTCCATTTCAAATTTAAATACTAATTGATCCAGTCAATAATTTTATCTTACATATTCCATAATGTCATTCGGTCTTAAATTTAATACTAAAGTAACAATTGATTTACTTCTAACTGTGTACAAAAGAATATTAACAAAACAATGGTTTTTATACCAAGATAAAGCCATTGATCAATGACAGTAGGATCAGGAGTATTTGAAGCAGTGAGAGGGAAGAGCCCCATCAACGTAAGGGCATCAATAAACACACACTGTTACCAATCTTTCGATGTTTAACATAAGTAGAAACACTGGTAGTGGTAGAGGCAAGAGTAGGGAGGAAGAAGAAGATTGGAGAAAGAATTGGATTGAGCAAAAAATCAAAAATGGCAGAAGCTAGAAACTAAATTGGATTTTTGAAGAGAAGGGAAAAAGTTGGTAGAATGGATAAGGTTATGGGTTTGTAGTCAGTTTACAGTAAAATGGCGAAGGAAATTATAAAGAACCTATTTATACATGCTTGTATCAAATCATATCTAATCTTATAATTATACAACAATATTTGGAAACCATATATAATCCCAGATATAATCTGAAGAATCAAAACTTAATCATAAAATTATACTCTACAATAAGAACATCCAACATGATGTTACTCCTCTGTTTCCACCTACAGTGGTTCAACTTTCAACTAATACAGGAGAACTCAACATCTGGTTAATAAGAACGAGAAAAACTGGAAAATGCAGGATGAGTAAGGGAGGGGGGTATGATTGCAGCGTGCAGCTGTAAAACAAATGTGAACAGATAATGGCAGACTGCAGAGTCTAAATAAATTTACAACAGATAAGAAAAACTGGACTAGTTCTATGACACGATTGACACAGTCTAAATGTTTCAAATCAAAGGGACACAATGTATAATATGTGCTACATACACCAGACAAAAACTA
>JAJOOS010009621.1:0-51016 GCA_029582725.1 Solanum chiquidenum | reverse complement strand
ATATAACGACTATCGAGTTAAATATTTGCTATTGACAATATTCTTCCATATTCTCTGTGGGATCGACCCCGACTCATAGTTGGGTAAATATATTGCATACGATCGTTTATATTTCTTTTCAAGAAGTATATTTGAACGTTATCAACAACCCTAAATAAGATCCTACTTGACACGGCTTCATAGACACCCTAGGGCACTTGAAGTTTGTGCTCTAATACCAAGTTTTTCATTACCTGAGTCTGCATCCTGGACGCGGCCGACACTCGAGTACTATTTCTGGTCCCCAAGCGAACCTTCAACCTAGCTGACTACAAGAGGAAGACTAACTCAAGCATACAAAGCTTAAAAACTAAATAAAAATTCATGAAAACTCAAATGAAAAGCTTTAACTCAACTGATTAACTCTAAAAACAAATATTCAACTCGCCATAAAATAGGCAACTTAAGTCTTTAAAACACTTAACAAAATAAATGACAGACTTCTGAAACTCTACTGTCTATCTAGGAAGCCTCTAAATGACAAAGATGGAAGTTGGGACAAGACCCACGACATCCTAACAACTGATATAACTGAAAAGTAAATGAAATCCTCTAGAAATAAGAAGGCTCACCATAGCTAACTCGAACTCCATGTGGTATCAAAGAATCTCATGTTGATGATCACGAATACCTGAATCTGCATCATGAAAGGATGTAAACCAAATGACTCAGTACATGGAATGTACAAACATGTAAGGGGAATTCTAAAGCATAACATAAGCTTGAAACTTGATAAAAAGGGAAACATACTTACCTCATCTCAAACTCACTCAACTCAAGGATACTCAAAACTATTCAAACTTACTCAACTCAGAAGTACTTAAGGATAAGATACTCAACTCAGAAGTACTTAAGGATAAGATACTCAACTCAGTAATAAGGTTCTCAACTCAAGATACTCAACTCGAAAGACTCAACTCATGATACTCATGGATAAGGTAATAGTAAAATATGCAATATATATGGAAAGCTGTAAAATTGTTGATAGCAACTCAATGTATTGAAAAATACAATAATACTCAATGTGTATATAAGAATACAATAAGACTATGTGACGATACAACGTCTCACCCACACTACCAGAACTGTCCTATAAATTGCCGGGATATAAAATGCCTCAACTAAGTGGATCCACTAGTCTATGCCAAAAAAGCATTAAGGAATCATCTAAAAGGTATGAACCTTTCTACTCACGTTGGCTACATGGTTTATGGAGACTTGATTTATTTGAACTCGTTCCCATATTGGTGCCCAACTCCAAAAATATACTCAGCCCATATGTTTAAAAACGTAACTCTTTCTGTGGTTTGAGATAATTACTTAAAGTCTTTCTCTAAAAAGAGATGTTATTCAAACTGCTTAAAACTCTTTTGGAAATCTCAGTTTCCTCCTCTTTTAAAAGTGAAAACATTTACTCTTGGGACTACTTAGTTCACATATATCATTTTAAAGAAAATGACCTCGACTCTACTCTTTCTCAACTCAAGTGCTCAAGTCTTAAGACAATTTTTGAACAATTTGTAAAACACTTCTAAGAATAAAGTTCATGTTAAATTATAGACGCGAACGACTCAATTCAAGGTTTTCAATAACCATAAATAGAACTCAATACTCGCTCAACAACTAAGAACTCAAGAACTTTATTGGTAATAGTCATTTTCAGAATGCTCGACTTAGAGGGTTCATGCATAATTATGGGCATGAACTACTCAACTTAAGGACTCAAAGATACTTCTCACATCATGACTATTTGACTTATAGGGTTCATGCGGAATTATGGACATGAACTGCTCAACTCAAGGACTTTATGGGTAACATGTAATAGTCCCATGATTATGAATATAATCTCGAAAGGGATTAGGAACTCGATACTCAAGACTTAGAACTCAAAGATGCTACTCCTCTCAAAGACACTCAATGTATGGAGTTCATGCAGAATTTATGAGCATGAACTACTCGAATCAAGGGTCAAAAGAACATTATGGAACTCATGTATACGACTCTTCTCGTTCTCATACTTTCTTCCTCAAAACTTAGTTCAAATAGATAGTTGACCTCAAAGGATTCACAATTGAACACAACGACTTTCTTGAACTCTACTCTTAACTCTCTCTTGAATGCTAATTATGAATTCACGAGTTATGGTTCATGATACGAAGGATCTCGTTATGATAAAGTAGACTTATGAATACATTCTCCTCATTCTCATACTCACTGCTCGAGTCTTTAAACAAGTTATTAGAAATTTTAGAAGACTCAAAGGGACTTTCTTAAAAAATGTTCGAAAGAACTCTCAAGACTTAACTCTTAACTCTACCTTGAATTTGAATTATGAATTCAAGTTTATGATTTGTGGTAGGAAAGATATTGTGATGATTAAAAGTTTTTTAGATAGTTAATCATACGAAACGGTTGAAAACCACTATCTGGGGAGCAAGTCCGCGATGCGGAATATTTGATCGAAGAAATGTTTGAGGAAGATGGGTCTGTGATCTCTCCGCGACGCGAAGAGAAAAATATCACTTCTAAGGAACAGGTCCGCATCGCGGACCTGGTCCTTAATTTCTGCTCGATCTTTTCTTACTCGTTTTCGACCCTAATTCACCTAGATTCGAATGGTTTCTTTCCCAATCAGTTGGATTGGATTTCTCAACATAAGTACACAATAATCTACTCAATACAGCTCTCAAAACACTCACTTTCATCTCAAGAAATCATCAAAACCCCAACAAAATGAGACTTATAATGAAACTTCAAGAACACTTTTTAAGAACTTAAATCTTACAATCTTTATGGACGAATTCGAATATGAAAGATCATGTTTTGCGTGTGGGTGAATGAACCCAACACTATGGAAACTTACATACATGAAAGAACCATCTTCTTGAAGAACTTGAAGGAAATTCTTGAAAGAAGAACCCTAGCCTTAGCGTTTCTTGAATTCCTTGAGCGTAGAATTTTTGGAGTAGATGAGAGTGTTTGATTTATGAAAAATAATATTGCTACACGTTTAGGGCTATTTAAATGATCTCCTAAGGGTTTTTAGGACAACAATACCCCTAAAGAAATAAATAAAACGAGCTGAGAGTCGGAATAATTTTTCAGCAGGCAATGAGGTCCGTATTGGCTCTGTAACGCGGAGCCATCGCGGAGCTGCTGTCAGGTTTGGGCGTCGTTAGTAAATCAGTCATAACTTTCTACTCAGAGCTCAAAATTTAGCAAACTCAGTGGCGTTGGAAAGATAATTCAAAGACATTTCATCATTTCTCTTGTAGCCCACATAACTCATCCTGTAATAAGAGTTATGGTCATTTTAAGTTGACCCAAAACTTATAACTTAAGCATAACTTGCAAAATTTCAGATTTTGCTATTTCCAATTTAGTTGTCTTTGGAACTCAAAGTGCTACATCTAGTGACCTTAACACTTAAGAAAAATTTTAAATTCCTTGGTAAAAATCCTACTCACACAAAGGATGGTTCGAGTCTTAGGTAAAAAAAAATCTGGGGTGTTACATTTAAAATGCTTATATATATAATTAATGGTTAAATGAAGAATTAATTAAGGCCCTTAGATTGAAATAAAGGGTTGAAATTAAAACTTATGAAGCACAATCCATGTGCTCACCTACGTGGCATTAGGCGATTGGTTGAATATGGGAGACTTGGATTGCCAAGTTTGCTTAGATTAACACATTTAAAAATGTAGCTCTTTTCTTTATTAAACAACTATAATTTATTCAATTAAAAATAATTATACTGTAAGATTAGTTATTAATAACGTTTCAAAGACACTTCATCCAATTCTAAGCGTCAACGATCGTTAATCAATATATTACCCAACTAAATGAGTTGGGGTCGAATCCCACAGGGAGCGGTACGTGTTTAAGATTCATAGTAAAGTGTGAACATGGTCAAATCAGTCATAGGAATAGACATTATTGAATAAGAACATAATTCAAATCAGGGGGTGACACGAATGTCAAATAAGGGGGTTTTGGTTTGAAATTATCAACTACAAACATCAACAACACAAAATAGCAATAATGAGGCGGGTTCTTGGGATGTGATTCGATTATAGGCTAATGTAGACAAATGGGTAATTGCAACTATTACAAAATAGCTAGATATTAGTGCATAAGCTAGAATATAGAGTAGGTAAACTTTCTCACGAACAATTTACCCCGAATCAAGTCGATGTCTCTCGAACATCAATAAGCATGCAAAATAAGAACATCCTACACTTAAGTCCATTCACTTTCTCGAGAGCTGAATGTGTGGAAAAGGGTTTAGGATTCACTATCTCGAGTTGAACTCATGACAACCCAATACCCACTGACCATCAATCAATAATCTTAGTTTTGAAACCTCTCTCTCGAGCAAGCCAAAAACACAAGGGTAGAACTGCATTTGCAACTACAATTCTTAAATTAAACCACAATTATTGATTGAAATCAATTCTAAATAGCATATAAACTAACAATTATCAATACCCATAAACTATATCAGCCCATAATCACATAATCACACCCCAAGAATTGGAGTTTTAGCTAGACATCATAAAAAGATTAAAATCGTTACCAAATTGAGTTTCCATCAACTTGGTAAGATTGATTTCGTCTTTACAAAGGTCCAAATTGAAGAATCTCAAAGACCCACTTCCGATATCTCACAAGTGAAAAACTTCAATTCTTCTAAGCTAAAGGAAAACTAGAAAAAACTTGTCTCAATCCTCAGAATAATAATCACAATTCGATATAATGAAAAGTGGATGCTAAACTAAATGTTCAAAAATGTATTTATAGTCACCAAAATACGCTGCGAAGAGCCACTCGGCGCATTAAGTCGGGCTCGCCAATCCACTCAGTGATTCACCCTTTGGTCAATTCCATCGCCCTTCTGCCTTGGCCTTCAGCATCCTCAAGGTCTATAACTTTGGGCGATCCAACACTACATCGCGGAACCACTCGATGATCCACCGTCTGTTCCTTTCTCTCACTAACTTGGTTCTTTCCTTCAGGGCTTGGCACACTAGACTTTTGGCGGTCAAACAGCCATTCGGTGACTCACCAAGTGGACTTGGCGATCACCAGGCTTGGTTTTCTGTATTCTTTCAGCTCGCTTCGTTCCTTTTTGCACATTAGTGTCCTTGCTTTGTTCCTCAATCCATTTACCTGGAAATCAAGGGTTTTACATCAGTTGTTTGCACAAAATAAGCATTTGAAGACACTAAATAATTGTAAATAAAGACAAAAATGAGTCCAAATATCGGAATCATCAACACCCCCAACTTAAACTTTTGCTTGGCCTCTAGTAAAATTCAAGTTCAGCAGTTCAAAAGGGATGTCTCAAACAGTTCAAGACTCAATCATGAATGTACAGAACAAGACTCAACTTACTCATGCAAGGATCAATTGTGCACTCAAAGATTCAAGTTGTGACTCACCATTATCAAAGATTCTCAAGTTCACAATACTTGCTTCAAATGCAAGTTCAAGCTCAACAAAGGTACTCAAAGGCCCTCACAAAAGATGATTCCATATTCACACACAATTGGTCGATACTTTATACCTTTGGAATCACATACAACTCTCACACTCACAACGATGAACACATGCATGACTTCACCCATTGGTTTGCCCTTATTTTCCAATCAACATTTGTTTCATCTCACTCAAAATCAAAAAGGTTTTTTCAAGGCTTGTAATGGGGCTGAGTGTAAAGGTATGTTCATTTAGGCTCAGTGGCTGCTGTCCTCATGAAATGTGGTATGCAACACTTTCTTTCCTTTTCTTCAACATTTGCACTCATGCTCCCAATTCACCCAATTATTCAATTCTCATGGAATACCGGACACCCTATTTCTTTTGCAACTTTCACAACTTTATTACACAACTTTTTTCATTCTTCTTTTCTTTCTCTTCTCTTTTTTTATGGAGAGGTTCCATCTTGTTCAAGTCCATGGATAAAGGGGGCCTTCTTCACATTTCATGATTTTCCTTCTCTTTTCACCACACCCACAACTTAGGTTTTTGGCCTAAGCTGGCTATTCAAACACACCACACTTCATTAGGATTATGGGTTAATGGATAAAGAGAGGTCTCATTTGCTCAAGTTTCTTCCAAGAAAAGGGCAAGGCTAAAAAAAGGTTCAATCAAGGTTCACACAATCACAAGGTATGCCACGAAAGAGGTATAATGTCAAATTGTTTCACTCTTCAAGATTATTACCTAAGATCATTTCCAGAGCTTACATCACTAAATCAACCGGACTAACGGAGAAAATTCTAGGTGTCATCACACAAGGTTCACGGTAAGCTCATCACACAAGGCATTGACACCAATATCGAACAAGACTCCACACTTTCGCTAGTGTTCAATGTTCATCACAAGAGACTCATTCGATAACCATGTAATCACAACGAGATGCAAAAAGTTCACATATTATCTATGCAACTTCATTTGGCCTCATCTTAGACGCACATTCATTTTTATTCGATTGAGAGCACTATTCAAGTCATCGGTATTGATCATGACGAACACTTAAATTTAAACAAGAGAAGCCACATTCAAACACAACCAAGAGGTCGCAAAAATTTTCAGAAGGGTCCAAAAACTATTTGCAATTAAAACGAGGAGCCACAAGCTCAAGCATCCACAAAACAGTGTCAAAACACAATTTACAACACAAAACCCAATATACAAACAAAAGTAATAATCACAAGAGGTAGGTATGGAAATACCTCATCCCACCACAAATTAAAAAACAATTTGTCCTCAAATGCAACAAAAATATCCAGAAGTGAATAAAAATGATAGAGAGGGAGGTAAAGAAAAGTCATGTCTACACAGTCTCTCCATCTGTCGGGGAATCAATGCCCGGTGTGACACTTTGATCTTGGGCATCAGTGCTCGGAGTCACATCAGCAGTACTGACACTACTAGGGTCAACCATGGGTGTGTCTACCAAAGAGATCTGCACATTGAAATCTACTATGGCCTCCTCAATATCCCTAAGGTACTCTTAAGAAGCCACCACATCAACACAAAGATCCTTTTCATCAGTATCAGCCTCGGACTCAGCAGCAGCCACCTCCTCAACTCAAACCACATCTGGATCAGCAGGCATATCGAGGATCTCCACAGTCCCAAATATCATAGACATATCCGTGGACTTCAGCTGGTCCACATCCTCTCTCAGCTCATCAATATTAGCCTTTAGAGTCGTCACCTCCATAGTGGCCCCTTGGCCTTGCTCACACACCGCTATCAACCAGGGCCCTCTCAATTATGCCAAAAATGGTGGCCTCAAGCCTGGAGGTATGCCTATCAGCACATTGGGCTAGCTGCCCCATCCATATCAATGCACCCTAGGGGAGCGGGGGTCGGCCATCAGCAACAGTAGACCTAGGAGGCAGGGGAGCTGTAGTGGAACTGGGAGTCATAGAAGGGACAACATTAGGTATACCAGAAGACCCAGGGGTCGGAGTAGGAAATGCTGCCTCTGCAGGTAGTATCTCCATATCAATAACCGAGGAAGAATCCATTAAAGTTGCCTTCTTCTTCTCGGCCTCATCCTTGAAGTACTCGTCTCAATACCCCAGATATCGGTAGAAGATATGGGAATCACTTCCACATCCTTCTTCTCATCTCGAAGAAGCTGAGCTCGTCTACACAACTCGATAATCAACACTGGAAAAGGCAGAGAGGTTTGGCGCTGCTTGGCCCTCATGACCATTTCCTTTGAAATGATCATCCCTAAATTCAGCCTTGTCCCATCAATGATGCAACCAAGACAGATGGTTTTTGCTTGGCGGAGAATCGACTCATTCTGGGATGGCATGATAGTACTGTTGATGAAGCCAAACTAGAACCTTGCTACTATATTAAGGTTCTTCTTTTCAATGGGTGCACCAACCTCGAATCACTTGGGAGTACCGTCAGATATCAGAGAAGCCAACCATTTTTTCATGTTCTTCAATGTTTTTGTCCTGATCTTGTATTGACAGTCATCCTCAATTCTCATTGAATAGTCCAGGACTGCATTGATAACCTCACTATCACACTTCACCTTTCTGCCCCTGACAACCACATAGTCTACCGGCTTGAATTTGGCGGCCTGCTTCTTCCCTTGTGACACCAGGGCTCCGTAGGTGGTGTAGAATTCTCGGACCCAATTTGGAACATAAGGGCCATGGGGTTGAGTGAATAGCTAGAATTTGTGAGACCTCAAGCAACTCATGATCTCCGGGTATCTGTCTATGACTCCATCAATAGACAAACTCTTTTCTTCGATGATAGTCCTCAATCCCTCAGTCTTTAGTTTGTTCATAGACTGGGGAGGAGGACCCTGTGCAGCTGGTGCTGGAACCACAGCATGTGCTGGAGTAGAAGGAGTAGTGGTGGCCTGGGGAGTCCTAATCTTAGACAGATCGTTCAACCTCTTGGATCACAACTTCTCTCTCTGGGCTAATAGTAGCTCATCTTCAGGCTCAGAAGTTGAAACCTGATGATCCTGGTGCTCACTCTCACTCTAAGAAGTGGTGAGGTGGGTGACATAGATTTCGTCACTGTCGGAGTTGACCTCTAGTGATGCAGGAGCAGGTGCTTTACCTTTCCCTTTTCCCTTCCCACATGTTGTAGGAAGTTTGGCTGCCTTTTCTTGAGATGCAGCCGCATCCTCATTGATTTTGATTCCCTTAGCCCTCTTTCGGGGCGACATGTCTCTACCTGCCACTTTTGGTTGAGCCATATCTGAAAAAACATTGTGGAAAGTTAGAAACATCTCAAGAAAAATCACAGAAATTATATTGCAGACAGACTCACTGAACCGATCGACAAGTCGCCGAATCACTTTGGTGAGCCAGATCGAGCTCGCTGAAAGGATTGGCTAAAAAATTTCCAGAAAAATTAGCATGTCGGCGATGAGAGGGGCCTTTCGGTGAATCACCGATAGCATTTGGTGGGCACAGACTAGCCCGCCAAAAGTTACAGTGCATTTTAGGGGTTAGGGGCGCAGAAAGGTCGATCAAAGAAGATCTTCAACGAGTCATCGAGCGCACTCGGCGAACTCAGGCTTCTCGCCGAAAGTTACAGAACTAAAACTTAACATTAGCATGAAAAAAAGGCGATCAAGGGGGTGTCAGTGAACCCCCGAGTGGTTCAACGAGATCGATCCAGCTCACCAAACTACCCAACGTGCCTACTTTCTACCTCAACTTCTGAAATCCACCCCGCAGCCCCCGAAAACAAAATCAAACCATGCACTCATTCAATTAAACATAGACCCATAAGACCCATGTCACCAGGGTACTCAGACTTGCCTCGGTTTGGCCAAAATTGGCCATTTGACGACTTAAGCCTTTAAGAATGACGTCAACCACTCCATCATTAGGAAAAGTACATCATTTAGCACAATTATGGGTTACTGAGACTTCACCCAACTAGACCCAATATCAATTACTCACAACCCAATCAATTTAGATCAACTCTAAAGCACGAAATTTGGGAAATCAACAATTTAGCATTTTAGGCAAGATTTCAAAATTAAAATAGGCACATGATGAGTCCACAAATTGGACTCATTTAGGGCTATATTTTAATAGAAATTGAGTCCTCAAATGCTTATTTTATCTCAATATCTGATGAAAACCCTTAAGTTTCAGGTATTTGAAGTTTGAAGGACAACATGGACACAACTTTGCAAAAAGGAACGAAAAGGCTGAAAAGAACAAAAAAATGAAGGCTTGAGGATCACCGAGTCCACTTGGCAAATCGCCGAAGGGTATCACTTCATCTTTTGTTCCAGTGTGCTGAGCCCTAAAGGAAAGGATCAAGTCAGCGGAGAAAGGTAGTAGTCGACGCATCACTGAGGAGTTCCGCAAAGCAGTACTATGTTGCCCAATAACCCAGAGCACTACGATGCCAAAGGATGGTGCAAGACGGTGATGAACTACACCAAAGGGAGAATCACCGAGTCGATCAGCAATTCCGACTAATATCGCCAAATGATCCACTGCATCACAAATTTTGAAAACTATAAATACTCGTCGAGAGTTATAACTTAGTATCATATTTTTAGTATCATATTTACAATATACAACAATTAATATAATTTTAGTACTATTTATTTTTGCCTCTGAGTTTTGAGAGGGTTTTGGAAACTTGAAGAAGAAGAGGGTTTCATCTACAAGGGTTTGGACTTGGGTCTCTTGGATTCTTCATACTTGGCATGTAACAAGATTTAAATCTTTATACCCACTTGAATGCAACCTCATTTAGGTATAAATTTGTATCTCTTGATGTGTGGCTAAAAAACCCCAATTCTTGGGGTATGATTTAGCGAATATGGGTTAACATTGTTGTTAGGTCTTGCTTGCTCATAGATTAGATGTAGTTTAATGGTGATTTATTCTAGTAGTTGTGAATGAATTTAACAAATTTGTAGTTGAAAATACAAGTTTATTTATATGTTTTCAGCTTTTTTGAGAGAGAGGTCGTGAAACTAAAACTACTAGATTGATGGTCTAAGGAGTGGGTCGACATGAGGTTCGACTCGAGAGAGTGAACCCTAGTCCCATATCCTAACACTCAGCTCGAGAGAGTGAGTGGGTTAAGGCGTAGGCTGGTCTTCATGCGGCAAGTAGGTCTCCAAGAGGAACCCATTTGTATCAAAAGCCTGTACCCAATAATTTAGATTAGCCCGCATTCCTGTCACATCCCAAGAATCCCCTCTCACTCATAGATTTCTTTGTTATTTCTATTGTTTTTTCTATACTTGTCACAAAACCCCAAATCGATATTTGACACTTTTGTGTGCCCTTTTAATTTACAATGTTTTTAATCATTAATGTCTTTAGCTACGACTAGTTAGAACTAAATTTTATTTTTCTATTAATTCTCGAAACCACTCCATTAGGACTCGACCCCAACCCTTGGTTGGGTTATTATACTATTGTACGATCGTAGATACTTGCATTGGAAGTTGTGTCATTGATTACACAAACATAAAAATGGTGCGGCTACCGGGGAGTGGTGTTATTTGGGAATTCTTAGTTAAGTAGAATTTTTTTGTTCTTACTAGTTGTAGTCTACTAGCCTTATTTTTAGTTTTGTTTTTGTTTAAATTTTGTTGGTGTAGGAAGGTTCCCTGAGCATGGCTGAGGAAAATAATGGCAACTCGGTTGAGATGAAGCAAGAAGTCGAGGGTGACTTTAAGTTAGCTGCACTGGCAACTCAGTTGAACGACTTAGCCACCAAAATCTTAAAGGTGGAAAACCAGTGCATGATCCAAAGGGGGCACACATCCCTCCTTTTGAGCAAGAAAGGTCTAAGAGCAATGAAAATAAACGTATTTAGGATACGCTATTAATCATTCTCCAAAAAGTTCGTGAACAAGATAGAATTCTAGAGGTAATGAAGGAAAGAGTGGAGGTACTGAATCAGATGAGTGGCTCCCACTCAAGATCATTCAAGTTGATTGAAAACCTCTTGGACCGCACATTGCCTCATCTCTACCCAAGAAGTAAAGGTGGGTTGCTTAGTGGCACTAGGTCTAAGCCCAGAGATGAAGTTTGACTGATAGCTCACGTCGAGCCACGACGTTAAATAAGGCACTTCTTGGGAGGCAACCCAAGGATTTAAATGCTTTTGTATATCTTAGAAATAACGGTGTGTTGAATGAATGGGTTATAATGTGGAGAATGTTTGGAAATTGCGTTTGACGAACTAATAGCTCCATTCAGCGAACCACCGAATAAGTTGGCAGTCCCGAAGAAAACCGTCGTTTGGACCTTCACTCTGACTGAGGGTCCTGTAAAACTAAGTGAGGTAAAAGACCTTCGGTGTGTCACCGACTGGATCGGCGAGTGCGACTAATGTCGCCGAATGATTGTGAACTAGATGGTTTATAATGGCCAAAGGTCCAAAAAGATGAAATCCTTCACTTCTGGCTTTAAGTCTTCACAAATTCACATCAAGGTAGTATTTTCAATATTCTTATATCCTACTAGTATTTTGGTTGAGTGATTTGTGCTCAGAGTTGGATTTCTTTGCTGCCTAGCTTTTCAACCACATTTTAATCGGCACAGAAGGTTAGTTTTCCAAACCCCGATCTTACTTTCGAATAGTTTGAACCTTTTGGAATGAGTGTATCTTATTGATGTGTGATGGGCCTCTCTGCTACGATTAGAATGTTTATTTTAATTTGAAAATTGGTCCCGTAGTGTTTTGATTGTCAAATGCCCGTATTTGTTGTGATTGTAATTGAATGAAATCCCATTGGGTTGTACTTGCTTGTTTCTTTGATTGTTTGGGTGAATTCGTAATAGCTCGTGTTTATGCTAAATGATGAAAGCTGCTTTAATGATAGAATGGATAACCACATTCTTAAGAGCAAATTTCGTCAAATGGCCAAATGCGACAAGTCCGGGAGAAATCTGAGTATTCTGGGGTGATGCGTATTGTGGGTCTTGTTCGAGTTTCATTAGTGCATACTTTGATTTTGCTTTCGGGGTTTGCAGGATTGAATTCAAGAAGATGGATTGAAAATGGGCACGTTGAACCATTTGGCGAACTGGATCGAGCTCGCCAAATCATTCGGTGGTTCGCCCAATGTCTCCATCTCGCCCTTAATATCAGGCCAAGTTGGATGAGTCTGTAACTTTCATCGAGAAGCTATGGGTCGCCGAACGCACTTGGAGACTCAGTGAGAGTACTCTTGATCGCCCTCTGTATGATACCCTTGAGACCCTTATTCACTGTAACTTCCAGCGGACAAACCCTTGCTTGTCGAAAGAGGTTCGGCGACTTGCCGTTCAATTTGACGAGTCTTTCTGCAGTAGATTGCCTGTGATTATTTTTTTTTCTTCCTTAACTCCTCCCAAATCTTTCGCAGGTATGACTAAACCCAACAAAATTGGTAGCAACACACCACCCCAACGCAAAGGAAAGGGATCAAAATCAATGGGGATGCAACTGCATCCAGGCACAAGGCGACCAAAATTTCCACAACTAGTGGAAAAGGAAAGGGCAGGGACAAAACTGTTGAGCTATCAGATGCAAGCTCCAATAGTGCTGGTTTTTACACCAATGAACCAACAACATATGATAGTGAGAGCATGGGTTCTGATGAAGATGAACTGATGGAGGCACAGAGGAATGAGTTATGATCTAAACAAATGAACGACCCACCTCGGATCAGAAATCCTCGATCCACCACTCAGACTCCTCCAGTTCCATAGCAGGAAATAGTGCTGGCACCCCCAGTACAAGGCCCCCCACCTAAATCAATGAAACTATTAAAGTCTGAGGGGCTGAGAATGATGATTGAGGAAAAATGGCTCTCCATAGATGGGGTGATCGATAAGTACCCTGATATAATAGAATGCCTGAAATATCACAAATTTCAAATATTCATAAAACCCCATGGCTCTTACATACCAAGCTGGGTTAGAGAGTTTTACAATGCATACAGTGCATTGGTATCTCAACGGAAGAGGTTAGTGTCATCTTTCAAAGCAGTTGACTACGTGGTTGTCAGAGGAAGGAAGGTAGCTTGTGACAGTGAAGCTATCAACATAGCTTTAGGTATGTCCGATAAGATTAATGATCACTACCAGCACTTAATAAGAACAAAGAAGCTGGATGAAATGAACAGGTGGTTAGCCCCGCCGATCTCAGATGATAATGATCTAAAATATCTAAAGCTAAGTTTTGAGTAATTATCTAAAACCAAATAAAGAGTTTTTGTTTTAAAAATATATGAGCTAAGTATATTTTGGGAGTAGTATTGAGCACCGATATGGGGATGCGAGTTCATAATAACTCAAGTCTCCATAAACAATGTAGACATAATGGGTAGAAAATGATCATACTTTTTAGATGATTCCTTAAGTGCTTTTTAGGATAGACTAGTGGATCCACTTAGTTAAGGTGTTTTATATGATGACAAAGTATAGGACAATTCAGGAAGCATGGGCAAGACGTTGTATTATCACTTAGGCTCATAGTGGTAATTGTCGGTTACAGAAACTCCCACATTATTATATTACTTTATTATATGAGTAAGTTGAGTTGTTATCGCATTTCTTTAAAAATCTGAGTTGCTTTCAATTGTTTTAAAAGCTTTCCATATATTGCATGTGTATTGTTGCTTTATATTGAGTTAAGTTATTCATGAGTTGAGTAAAGCCTAGGTAAGTGTTCTTTTCAAATTCTTTTCAAGCTTACGTTATGTTTTAGTATTCCCCTCGCATACTCATACATTCAATGTACGGATGCCATTTGGTCTGCATCATTTTATGAGGCAGACACAGGTAATTAGGATCAGCATCCAGGGGCCCGTTGATCCAGTTGAGCACTCAGAGTCAGTTGGTGAGCCTCTTTGCATTCTGGAGGACTCCATTTTACTTTGCTTTTAGTATTTCAGTTGTTAGGATGATTGGGTGTCTTGCCCCGACATCCCTCTTTGTTTTAGAGGCTTCATAGACGAGTAGTTATAGTTCTTTAGTGTTTCCATTTTCAGTTGTATATGTTTAAGACTTGAGTTGCCATTTTGGCTAAGTTTAATTTTCTTTAAGACATTACATGAGTTATCCTTTTGAGACTATTTCTTGTGTTTAAGTCTTCTGCTGAGTAAGTAAGAGAGGTCAATGATTCTCTTGGGACAACAATAGTTCTCGAGTGCCAGTCCCACCGAGGGTGTAGGCTCGGAGCGTGAAAAACTTCGTATCAGAGAATAGAGTTCAAGAGTCCTAGGGAGTCTATGAAGTTGTGTCTGTAGAGTCCTAATTATAAGTGTGAAGCGTGCCACATCTATAATTAGGAAGCTCCAACATTTAGGAAATTCCTTCACTTCTTTCATATTCATTTTGTGCGATAGAGTTCATCTCTATAAAGTCTCTTTCTAACTCATGCCTGCGCATAACGTATTTTGAGCTGGGCTTTGGTTGAGAGTGCTTTCATGGGGCATTTCATTCCCCGAGAATTGAGAGAAGCTAAGGTACGAGAGTTCCTCAAACTTAAGCAGGATTCACTAAGTGTTCATGAGTATAGTCTGAAGTTCACCCAAATTTATCGTTATGCTCCAGAGATGGTTGCGGATATGAATAGTAGGATGAGTCTATTTGTTGCTAGGTTGTCTCGTTTGTCAAGCAAGGAAGGCAAGGCAACTATGTTGATAAGGGATATGGACATAGCAAGGCTGATGATCCATGTGCAACAAGTTGAGGAGGGTAAGCTGAGGGATAGAGAAGAGTTCAAGAATAAGAGGGCTAAGACATCAGGGAATGAGTCCGGGCAGTAAAATAATAATGTGAACCGGACTTCTTTCCAACAAAAGCAAATGGGACCTGCTCCATCATCTGCTAGTGCACCTGCACCCAGAAACAGAGGTGAGTATAATGGTCAAAATTCGCAGAACTTCAGGGCTAGACCTGCCCAATCTCAGGGTAGTGTGGCACAAGGAGGTAACTGGGCTCCTGTATGTGCTAAGTGCGGTAGAACCCACCCAGGTAAATTTCGTGGTGGCTCCACATGTAGTTTCAAGTGTGGACAAGAAGGTCACTTCATGAAAAAGTGCCCTAAGAACCGGTAAGGTAATGGAAATCAGGGCAATAGAGCCCAATCTGCACCAGTTGCTCCACCAGACAGGGCTGCACCTAAAGGAGCTACTTTCATTACTGGCGGAGGAGAAAACCGCCTTTATGCTATCACTAGCCGTCAAGAGAAAAAGAATTCTGCAGATGTTGTCACGGGTATGATCAAAGTCTTTACTGTTGATGTTTATGCTTTGCTAGACCCATGAGCAAGTTTATCTTTTGTGACTCCTTATGTTGCAAATAATTTTGATGTTCTTCGTGAGAAACTTTATGAACCCTTTTGTGTTTCTACACCTGTTGGGGAGTCTATTCTCATTGAGTAAGTATATCGTGATTGTGTCATTTCCATCAATCACAAGAACACCATGGCTGATTTAGTTGAGTTAGACATGGTAGATTTCAATGTTATTCTTGGTATGGACTGTCTTCATGCCTGTTATGCCTTCATTTCTTGTAAAACTTGAGTTGTTAGGTTTCAAATTCCTAATGAGCCAGTTATAAAGTGGTGTAGTAGTTCAGCAATTCCTATGGGTCATTTCATTTTAGTACCTTAAGGCGAGAAAGTTAGTTTCCAAGGGGTGTGTATATCACTTAGTCTGAGTTAATGACTCTAGTATTGAGATACCTCCTATGGAGTCAGTTTCAGTAGTAAAAGAGTTTCCAAAAGTCTTTCCTAATGATCTTCCCGGAGTCCCTCCTAAGAGAGAAATAAACTTCGGCATAGACATTCTTCAAGATACTCGTCATGTATATATTTTTCCATATAGAATGGCACCAGCAAAATTGAAAAAGCTAAAAGAACAATTGAAAGATATCCTAGATAAGGGTTTTATTCGACCAATTGTCTCACCTTGGGGTGCTCGGGTCTTGTTTGTGAGGAAGAAGGATGGTTCCCTTAGAATGTGTATAGATTACCGCCAATTGAACAAGGTTACCATCAAGAATAAGTACCCTCTTCTGAGAATTGATGATCTCTTCGATCAACTTCATGGTGCTACTTGTTTCTGTAAGATAGACCTCAGATCATGCTACCATCAGTTGAGGGTAAGGGAATGTGATATTCCAAATACAGCATTCAGGACTCGTTATGGTCATTATGAGTTCTTAGTTATGTCCTTTGGTTTGACCAATTCTCCTGCAGCATTCATGGACCCTATGAATAGAGTATTCAAACGTTATTTAGATATGTTTGTTATTGTATTCATTGATGACATACTAATCTATTCAAGGAATGAAGAAGATCATTCTAGTCATCTCAGAATAGTTCTCCAAACTTTAAAGGATAGAGAGTTATATGCCAAGTTCTCTAAGTGTGAATTTTTGCTTGAGTCTATGGCATTCTTAGTCCACATTGTGTCTGAAGAGGGAATTAAAGTTGATACCCAAAAAATAGAGGCAGTGCAGAATTGGCCCAGACCCACATCTCCAACTGATATTAAAAGTTTCTTGGGGTTGGCTGGAAATTATAGATGGTTCATAGAGGGGTTCTCATCCATTTCATCCCCTTTGACCAAGTTAACTCAGAAAACAGTGAAATTTCAATGGTCTAAAGTTTGTGAGAAAAGCTTTCAAGAATTGAAAAAGAGGTTGACTACTGCCCAGTATTGACCTTACCAGAAGGAACGCAATGCTTTGTTGTGTACTGTGATGCATCTAGAGTTGGTTTGGGTTGTGTGTTAATGTAGAATGGCAAAGTTATAGCTTATGCCTCCAGACAGTTGAGAGTTCATGAGAAACATTACCCAATCCATGATCTAGAATTTGCTACCGTAGTATTTTCTTTGAAAATATGGCGCCATTATCTTTATGGTGTTCATGTGGATGTGTTCACCGATCACAAGAGTCTTCAGTATGTGTTTACTCAGAAAGAGCTTAATCTTAGACAAAAGAGGTGGTTAGAATTACTCAAGGATTATGACATGAGTATTCTTTATCACCCAGGTAAGGCTAATGTTGTTTCTAATGCTTTAAGCAGGTTTTCTATGGGTAGTACCACCCATGGTGAGGAAGAAAAGAGAGAGTTAGTAAAAGATGTGCATAGACTTGCTCGATTAGGAGATCGATTAATGGATTCCACAAAAGGAAGAGTAGTGGTGATGAATGGGGCTGAATTATTATTAGTGTCAGAAGTAAAAGAGAAGCAATACCAAGATCCTATTTTGCTTGAATTAAAGGCAAACGTTCATAAGAAAAAAGTTTTGGCTTTTGTACAAGGGGGAGATGGCGTATTGTGATATCAAGGTAGGTTGTGTGTACCAAGGGTGGATGAGCTCCAAGAGAGAATCATCGAGGAAGCTCATAGCTCCAGATATTCCATTCATTCATATTCCACAAAAATGTATCGTGACTTGAGAGAGTTTTAGTGGTGGAGTAGTATGAAGAAGGGCATTGCAGAGTTTGTTGCTAAGTGTCCGAATTTCCAACAAGTTAAAGTAGATCACCAAAGGCCCGGTGGTATGGCTCAGAATATAGAACTTCCGGAATGGAAGTGGGAAATTATCAATATGGACTTCATCACAGGTTTACCATGATCTCGCAGGCAACATGATTCTATTTGGGTGATTGTTGATAGAATGATAAAATCAGCCCACTTTTTACCGGTAAAAACTTCCCATTCGGCATAAGATTATTCTAAATTGTATATTCAAGAGGTTGTTAGACTTCATGGGGTGCCATTTTCGATTATTTTCGACAGAGGTGCCCAATTTACTGCACAGTTTTGGAAATCTTTTCTGAAAGGCTTGGGTTCAAAAGTGAACTTAAGTACTACTTTTCATCCTCATACAAATGGTCAAGCAGAGCACACTATTCAGACCTTAGAGGATATGTTGAGGGCTTGTGTGATTGATTTCAAGGATAATTGGGATGATCACCTACCCCTTATAGAATTTTGTTACAACAATAGTTACCACTCTAGCATCCAAATGACTCCTTATGAAGCTCTCTATGGGAGAAGATGCAGATCTCGTATTGGATGGTTTGAAATTGGTGAAGCTGGGTTGATAGGACCAGACATAGTTCATCCAGCTATGGAGAAAGTGAAAGTCATTCAAGAGAGGTTGAAAACAACACAGAGTCGTCAGATATCCTACACTGATGTTAGGAGAAGGGAGTTAGAGTTTGAAGTAGATGATTGGGTATACTTGAAAGTTTCACCCATGAAGGGTGTTATGAGGTCTGGTAATAAGGGGAAGCTTAGTCCCCGGTATATTGTTCCTTACAGAATATCCAAGAGGATTGGCAATGTAGCTTATGAGTTCGAGCTACCCCAAGAGTTGGCAGCGGTTCGTCCGGTATTTCATGTATCCATGTTGAATAAGTGCATGGGCGATCCTTCATTGATCATACCAACTGAAGATATTGGGATCAAGGATAGCTTATCTTATGAGGAGATTCCCGTTCAGATTCTAGATCGCCAAGTTCGCAAGTTGAGGACTAAGGAGGTAGCATCAGTCAAAGTTCTTTGGAGAAATCAGTTTGTTGAGGAAGCTTGTTGGGAAGCTGAGGAAGATATGAAGAAGAGATATCCACATCTCTTTGAGCCCGTAGAAATTCCTGATCAAGGTACTAATTCTCTTCTTAGTACTCTTTAATGTACATGCTTGAGATTTTGAATTTGCTTGTTTGGTGTTTTCTCTGAATGTTAGATGTTACACCCTTAGCCTACTAAGAGTACTGTTCCCAGGGGGGAAATATTGTAACATCTCGTTAATTGAAAGAACTAGAAAGAGATAGAATAGGAAATAGTCATTTTAGGAAAGAATGAAAAATTTGGAAATTTGTTAAGTTAAGTTGAGTTTGAGTTTTTGGTCAAATTCAAACTGCCATAACTTCTAACTACCATAGGAATGATCTTGGAATTATTTTGCATGATTCTGAGTTCGTATGAGTGAGATATGCCCATTTGCAGTTAGGCTGTTCAAATAAGGAAAGTCTAATCCGGACTTTTGAAGGGTAGTTTAGTGTTTTCCTTACCCAATTGTTTTATTTTAATTTTAGGAGTCTAATTGGGGTCTAAAATGAACTTGGTCAGTTTACGCTTTTGAAAACTAAGTTAGGGTTTTGAGAGAAGAGTAAAGAAGAAGAGAAAAGAAGAGAATGAGCAAGAATCATCAAGTTCTTCAAGAATCACTTGTGCATTTCGTCAAGGTGTGATCCCTACGAGGTATGTGAGATCACATAGAGTTGGGTTAGTTCACCCACACGACAATCATGATTCAATGCAATGAAGTTATATAGTTTTAAAAGTAAATCCTATGAGTTCTTGATGTAAATTCGATTGAGATCTTGTGCGTTCTTGTTGTTGAAGTTTCTTGAGGTTGATTCGTGTTTTTAGGTGTGATTTCGAGTTGAATCTTGTATATATTGAGGGTATAATATATTCTAAGTGTTTGGGGAAAGAATCAAGTCGATTTCGGGGGTTTGGAGTTGAAAAATGAGTAAGAAAAGTCGGAGTGCACCTGGGCAGGGGCCTGGGGCACCACCCCTCTCAGAGCCCCAAGAAAGGACCTTTGAGTTTGGGTCTCGAGGCACCGCACCAGCTAGAGCGCCCCACCCTTTCTTCTGAAGTTTGCCCTCTAGCGCCCCACATCACTCAGAGTTCCAGGGGCGCTAGTTCTTCCCATTTTCCCCCCATGTTTCCATACTAGTTCCTTAGCAACGTACTATGTTTTCTAGTTGATTCCAACACTCTAAGGTATGTCTAAACATGATGAAATCATCCATAAACATGATATCATGTACCATGAATACATAATTCATTGCAAGGAAAGTTAAGAGTCAAGTCAAGAGTTAAGTCAAGACAAGTTCATAAAGTTTTCCAAAAGTCTTTCACAAACGTTTTAACTTTGTTTTAAGACTTAAGCTACGAGTTGAGTAAAGAGAGAGTAAAGTTTAATTCTTCAAAGATTATATGGGAACTAAGTATTCCCAAGAATTAAAAATGTTTTCATATTTGAGCAAGAAGGGAAACACCGATTTCCAAGAGAGCTTTTAAGCTAAGTTTTGAGTAATTATCTCAAACCAAAGAAAGAGTTTTTGTTTTAAAAACATATGAGCTAAGTATATTTGGGGAGTAGTATTGAGCACCGATATTGGGGATGCGAGTTCATAATAACTCAAGTCTCCATAAACCATGTAGCCATCATAGGTAGAAAAGGATCATACTTTTAAGATGATTTCTTAAGTGCTTTTTAGCATAGACTAGTAGATCCACTTAGTTAAGGCATTATTTATGACGGCAAAGTATAGAAAAAATTTGGCAACGTGGGAAAGATGTTGTATCATCACTTAGGCTCATAGTGGTAGTTGTTGGTTAGAGAAACTCTTACAGTATTATATTACTTTATTATATGAGCAAGTTGAGTTGTTATCACATTTCTTTAACAAACTGAGTTGATTTCAAAAAATTTAAAAGCTTTCCATATATTGCATGTGTATTGTTGCTTTATATTGAGTTAAGTTATTCATGAGTTGAGTAAAGCCTAGGTAAGTGTTCTTTTCAAATTCTTTTCAAGCTTACGTTATGTTTTAGTATTCCCCTCGCATACTCATACATTCAATGTACGGATGCCATTTGGTCTGCATCATTTTATGAGGCAGGCACAGGTAATTAGGATCAGCATCCAGGGGCCCGTTGATCCAGTTGAGCACTCATAGTCAGTTGGTGAGCCTCCTTTCATTCCGGAGGACTCCTTTTACTTTGCTTTTAGTATTTCAGTTGTTAGGATGGTTGGGGGTCTTGTCCCGACATCCCTCTTTGTTTTAGAGGCTTCATTGACGAGTAGTTATAGTTCTTTAGTCTTTCCTTTTTAACTTGTATACGTTTAAGACTTGAGTTGCCATTTTGGCTAAGTTTAATTTTCTTTAAGACATTACATGAGTTATCCTTTTGAGACTATTTATTGTGTTTAAGACTTCCGCTTAGCAAGCAAGTTAGGGCAAGGGTTCGCTTGGGGCTAGCAATGGTTCTCGAGTGCCAGTCCCGCCCATGGTGTAGACTCGGGGTAGGACACTATCGACCTGTTTACGCTAGAAATCTCTTCCTCCTTATTTCTCAAGCCTTGAGCAGCCTTTTGAGGATTTCTGGGTGATTCTTGCCTCCTTTTGGTGTTTTGGGGAAAAGGAGAAAATAAGGTTTCGCACCATTTAAGTTTTGTCTCGCCCATCTTGCTCTAGCGGGGTCAGTCCCGTTGGAGCGCCGCCATCCTGGCGGCATCTTGCCTTCTCTGGCTGGATGATGGACCCAATTTTCCTGACGTTTTCCTTTCCTAATTAACGACAGTTCGGGTCGTTAAAAAAGGAAGAAATACATCTCAAAGAAATCATTGGTTTTCCTACTTTGATTTCTAATTTTGCCTTTTATTAGCAAAGTTACTGGACCTTGTTTCTTCTGATATAATGTAACAATCTCTTCTTTACCAATTAATTTGGCAAAAATAACATTTTTAAATACCAATACTCAAGTAAAGAGGAATAGAGAAATAGAAACATATGTTTATATTACCTCCCAACCAACTAAAAATATCTTTGGTGTAATTATGTTTTTAGTGTCATGAGTATTTTTAATTATTTTTTTGTATATTTAATTAAAACCTATAAAAGAAGAATTATAATTTGTAACTTTACCTAAGATATATATATATATAATGTGCATCTAGATATTGAATAAGGTATATATAATTTGATAAAGAATGTGAACATGCATACCATTACTTCCGAAAATGTGATTGAACTTCTTAAAGAAGTTACTGATAATTCTTTACGTGATAAAATTATTATTATTATTATCATTATTATTATTTTTATTACTATTATTATTATCAATACTATTATTATTATTACTATTATTACTATTATTATTATTATTACTATTATTATTATTATTACTATTATTATTATTATTATTACTATTATTATTATTATTATTACTACTACTATTATTATTATCATTATTACAATTTTTTTTAATATTACTATTATTATTATTATTATTATTATTTTTACTTTTACTACTACTACTACTATTATTATTAGTATTAATATTTCTATTATTATTATTAGTATTATTATTATTATTATTACTATTATTACTACTATTATTATTATTACTACTATTATTATTTTTACTATTATTATTATTATTACTATTATTATTATTATTACTATTATTATTATTATTATTATTATTATTATTATTATTACTATTATTATTATTGTTGTTGTTGTTGTTATGGAAGCTTAATATGGAGAGCGGAAGTTGGGTGTCAACAACCATGACCAACCCACTTTTAACTCAACAAACAAAGTTACAATCTCAAAATAACCGGTAGCTAATAATAACAACCTCTCACAAGGGTGGCAAGCTCCCGAAGGAATTTAACAAGGTGCACTTCACTCCATTCAATCGACAACCTCCGTATGTGACACCTAAAGGTGGCGCACCAATCTCCTATTACTCCGTAACTATAATAGGTCGCTCGGTAGCTGTTTAAGTTACATCTAATACATGAATAACTTTGTTATTCATGTAGTAATTTTATACCATGTTTGGTTTGCAAATAGGATCAAAATTAAACATGTATTAATTTTATATAACATTTGGTTGGAAAATTTTCAACTATTGTATAAAAGTTATTCATATATTAATTTTATATAATGTTTGGTTTGTAAGTTTTCATATGTTGTATAAGAATTATTCATGTATTAATTATATACGGTTTTTGGTTGTATTTTTTTTATCCTACACAATTAATACTTGTATAACTTACGAGGAAATCAATGTATAAGTCTTGCGGAATAAAAGGTGGAATATGTTATGTGGTATTAGTTAACCATATATTAAAATTGTAAATTATACATTTAACCCTATCAATTTACTTTTAAATGTATATTAATGTACGATAAATAAAATAATTAATACATGTAAAAAAAGCGCTATCATTTTTTTTGTTTGGTTTTTTTTGTCTCGTTAAATGTTTAATAACTTCTGATTTTTTGTTTAATTTCTTGTTAATTATTTTCTTTGTGGTAAGCCGGTGGCTGCTAATTGTTTTCTTGTTTATTTAATTAACTTCTTCGTTTAGTTTCTCTACAACTCCCAATACAAGTAATAATTTATTTTAGGAGAAAAGACATAAAGACACAATCAAAGTTGTCCCGTATTTGCATAAAGACACCTTAACTTTCCAAGTGTCCTATCACCCCACAAAACTATTTAATATCGTTGTAAATGAATCAAAATGACCCATTCCCTCATCTGGGTTGTTACCACACACGTGAGGCGCGTCATGCAGCGTTTTCACTGCCATGGACCAGTTTAAAAGTGACATGTGTCATTTTCTTTCTTTATTATTAATTATTTAATCACTCTATATCATCTTCCCCAAATATAAACCCAAAATAGTCATTGATAGCCCTAATTTTTCGATTTCATGGTTTTTTCCATAGCCCTACAGTAGCAATTACTCAAAAACACAACGAAAAACTATAAAATCCTAATAATGGTAACTATAGTAGGTCGATGTCAACACTTTTACACTATAATAATCCCTAAGAAAAGTTGAGAAATAAGAAAAGAAAAGGAGAAAACGACTTTTCTTCAAAGAATAGGGTCGGGTCGGGTCGGATTGAATTCTGTCACAGGGAGTGAGCAACATGCGCCACTACATAGACGAGGGAATGGGTCAAAATGGCCCATTTACAACGATATTAAATAGTTTTGTGGGGTGATATGACACTTGGAAAGTTAAGGTGTCTTTATACAAATGCGGGACAACTTTGATTGTGTCTTTATGTCTTTACTCTTTATTTTAGTTATTTGTTGTTTACTTTAATTTAAGTTACTTAATTGCTGAATCATCAAAATAAATTACTTAATTACAATTTATTTGATTGTTTTTAGCTATTGATACTTATTTAATTTAATGTGTTATTTAGATAGTTGTTTATTTTAATGGATATAATATTTATTAGTTCACGAAACATTTTTGAAATAAAGAAATAAGAATTAGCTCACTTATGTATTGTTATTCCTACATAACTAATACCTACATAATTTCTACGTACCTAAACCATGAATAACTAATATATACATAACTAATACCTACATAACTAAACCCTACATAACCAATACCAACATAACTAAACTCTGCATAACTAATACCTGGATAACTAAGCCCTACATAGCTGATACTTGCATAACTAATACCCGCATTACTAGCTAATACATGTATAACTAATACCCACATTGCTAATACCTACATAACTAATACCCACATTACTAATACATGCATAACTTTATCCAGCTACCAAATGACCCCTAATAGAATCAATATACACATCAAAACAACTCACAACAATTAGGTTGACTAGAGCCAGGACACTCAAACGTTGTCTCGTGGCTCAAAAACTAAAAAAAATGACAAGAAATGTAAAAATACGAGGGAGGTGATTCAAGGAAACTTACCCCAGACAAAAAGATTCCATTTTTCATCATAACAATCTTACTCAAGAGTCCGACACCATTCCAATTCTTCAACTTTAAGAAAATGCACCAAAACAAAGCCTAGGTCGTAGGAATCGATTTCAAACTTTAAGCCTTAGGATTATAAGCAAAGTAGGTGAAGAATATTACCTCAAAGTAGATCAATCATATAATTAACTTAAAAAACCCAGATTACACATGAAATTCCTTCAACCACAACAAAAAGATATAAGAAATAGCACAAAATAAAGCTTGCGACGAGGAGAGCATTTCTTCGAATATGAGCTAAGCAAGAATCAAGCTAGAAGGGGGTGTTTTGTTACTTTAAAGGTCTTGGAGCTCTCTAATCCCACAAATACAAGTCCACCTTGAACCCAAGAATGCGAAAAAATGTGCAAAGTAAAATAATAATAGCCTAAGAGCAGAAACATAGAGAGTGTTTGGATTAGCTTAAAAGGTTGTCAAATCTACTTCTAAGTCAGTTTTTGACGTATGCAAGTGTTTTGAAAATATAAAAATAACTTAAAATAGGTGAAAAATGACATAAAATAAGTTAGGAATTATTTGACAAGGTTAAAAACAACTTCAAATAAGTTAAAAATGACTTAAAATAAGTTAAAAATAAAAAGTAAACCTCCCCCAACTTTCTATTTTTTGACTTAACAGCCATTTAAGTTTGACTTTTTATTTTTAACTTAAAACTACATTTTTAAGCTAATCTAAAAAGGCTCTTAGTCATTCTATAAAACCCCAAAAACCTTGTTGTCACGATTACAAGCCATTAGTATAATAATACATAATTTGAAAGATAATACAAGCCTTAATAATGTCTATGTTTCATGAATAGAATAAAACATAAAGTAAGGAACAAGAGGGCCAATTGGGATGACAAACAACTACCTCTCAATGTATCCTCAGAAATAGATAAACAAAAATGGTCACACGGATTCGGGATCAGAATCTACACAACTGTAGAAGCAAGGAGTGATTATAAAAACACTCGGTACTCAACAAGCAACCTACTAAACAAGGTAAAACTAGGCTAGAATACAAATACTCCTTTATCCCAACAAAACCGGGTCAACAACAACATGCATAGAAATCAGTCCAACCTAACAGTTTTACAATACATAGTTCACAAGACTTGACAATCACAGTCCAAACAATCATAGCTCAACAACCAACAAGTATTACACATGTCAATCACAAGTGTCAAGTAGATCAATCACACTTATAGAGTCGATCAATCACATGTATAAAGTACGTCAATCACATGTATCAAGTAGATCAATCTCAAGTATCAAGTTCAGCAAATCACAATTGTGAAACACTGACAAAAACCATCTCACATCGATACATTATCACTAGCCGAAACCATTTCCCATCGGCTTTATATAGTATCACTTGCCGGAAACTTTCCCTTTGGCCCAATTTCACCAGCCGAAACCATTTCCCTTAAGCTTTATATAATTTCACTTGCCAGAACCATTTTCCTTCGGCACAATCTCACTAGCAAGAACCATTTCCCTTCGTCTCTATATAATAACACTTGTCAGAACCATTTCCCTTCGGCACAATATCACTAGCCGGAATAATTTCTCTTCGGCTCTATAAAATGTCACTTGCCGGAACCATTTCCTGTGTCACAATATCACTAGCCAGAACCATTTCTCTTCTGCTTTATATAGTTTAACTTGGCAAAACAATTTTCCTTCGGCATAATCATCACAATACACATAATCTTTTTTGCAAATAAGTAATTTCACACCATAAAGAAGAAACAATAAACTCAAGCAATTCAAGTCAACAATGATGCAATAAAAGTATTTCATCACTCAACAAATTAGGGTCCATAACAATGTATTTCACAAAGCACAACCATCAACAACTTGCCTTTTTAATTAATCCCCTTTTTATTCATTAAGATTTATCATGTGGAATAATTGAACCAATCACGTCATTCTCATTACTCCCCAACACACACAATGAAGGGAAATACAAGATTCTACAAGTTTTACAAGATTTAAAAGTCAGTTGCTCAATTCAATCAAAAGTCAAACAAGACTTGAGACTTACCTTTCCGAACAATGTCCAAAGCACATAATCTAATTCAATCAATTTTCATAATAAGATTCTGAAAATAACAACACCCAACATACACTTCAAAAAATAGGTCAAAACAATAAAAAAAACTCAATTTCAATAATAAGGTTTGAATCCAAAAATCTTTACTTGAAAATGTTAACCAAAGAGTAAAAATTAGTTCACAGTCACCATTGTGCTTTGGAATTCAAGTTGTTAAAAAACATTGTCATTTGCCAATCAATATCTCAAGTTTTGATGGTAAAATCCACAAATAATCAAAGGTAATAGAGGTTTTAGGGTCACAAATACTTACCCAAATGATTTAGAATAAGCAACCCAGGTTCTCTTAAGCAAACATTACTAAAGTGAACACAGTTTTGCTTAAGCGAACCCCGCATAAATTCTGACCTTTACTTTAGCGATCAAACCTTCGCTTTTGCGAGGGTTGTGAAAGCTATCGACCCTCTGCGAATGCAAGAAACAACAGCCCTCAAGCACTACAAACAAAAATAAGTCAACTCTCAAAACATTGTTATTCAAAGGCCTGTACACACAAACCATATATGCAACACGATTATACTCAGTGTTCCAAAATCAATGGAACCATCGAAACAAAAATTTGAGGTCGCCTTGACCCAAAACTTGTGAAAGTCACCAGAAGTGAATATAATGCTTAAAAAGGACAAATGAAGCTCGGGACCTCTAAAAATTCAACCAAGACCTCACCTAGTCCAAAAGTCATCCTCCAAATCCAACGAGACTCTCTGAATCTCAATTTGAGCATTTGAACCCCGAATGTTTATTAAAGTCAACCTAAAAACTAAAATTTCATAATTTTCCAACTTAGGACCTCAAATCCTAAAAATGACTTTGAATCTGAAAATGACAACTCTCTTAGACCAATTTCCACATATGGGAACTAATGGAATCGACTAAATTCTATTCCCAACTCGAAACTCCAAAATATAGGGAAAACCACTATTTAATAACTTAAGCTTTTCAAAGCACAAAAACTTACATGATTCACAACTTCTTACTCAAAGCTTGAAACCACTTTTAAAATCCAATTAAAAATAGCTTGGGGTCAATATAGGAGGGGTAAAATTATAATTTTATAAAAAATTTCAAAAATGACCTTCGGGGTCGATACAAAATGGCTCCTGGACGTTTTTATTTTGAGAAAATGTGAACTTTATCTTTTTTTAAGTCAAAAAGATCCGTTTAAAGGTGGCGAAATCCTACGTGGATCTGTGATCCAGTTTACCTGGATAGTATGCGGTAAAATGGTCATAGTTCTGCACTATGATATCTTATTGATGAATAGTTTTGTACATTGGAAACTAGACTCGTAGACCTTCGATTTGATAAATTATTGGTCTCCTAACTCCATACGTATATCAGGAGATTCCCTTGTCCCAATTCAGTACATAAATAGGATCATATCAAAACTTCCTTATAATAAACTCCCACTTAAATTTTTTTGATTCAAGGTTCCCCTTTACCTCTAACTTTTATCTATAAATTCAAGTGAGTTTATATTGTTATTAATTGGTATAACCACCTGATTTTCATTACTCTTCTAATATCTCAATGATGGTTTACTAAATTACAATAAATCGGATTGTCGAACATTAGCTCATTATTTCCAAGGTTACAAACTTATGTGGCGTTACAATTAAAAATTATTGTCGGTACCTATTTTATGTTAGGCGATTTTGTACTGATTGGACAGGCAGGGTGATATGCTAAAATTACACCTCCCTAAAGAAGTATAAGCGACTGTTATCAACTAAAGAACCTAACTTTAAGGTCAAGGTCGATCCCACAAGGAATATGATTTAGACTTAAACTTAACTCACAATTATCTCTTTTTAGTCAAACTATTTCCGAGAAAAGTAACAAAAGGGGGGATTTGTAAATAAAGTAATAGATTGTTGATAAGTAACAAGTAAACAAGATTCATAGTTTGAGATATCAATATAAGATGGAAACTAGGGTATATGTGTTCTCCACAAGCTCTTAACACGACATTCCTAATTATAGCAATTCTATCCTAGTTTTTGACATGCAAGGCTGATAAGTTAGGTATCCCTAAGTGATTGGTAATCTAAGTAGGAACTTTCACCTCATAACTTGGTAAGTCTACAAGTGTGTGCTTTACTAACCCTTACTTTTACCCCATATTAATCATCATGTCAATTGAGTTGGGTATTCACCCTCACGTCAACTGATTAAAGTCACACTATTAGATAACAACAAATCATTAACTAAATCTCTGTTGTTTAATATTTTTATCATTCATTACCCCCTTGGTAAGTCAAGTAGGAACAAGGCGAGTTCTAACGTTGCGCACCGCTAGAAAGACTATTAAATGAAAAGATTACCAATACATGCATAAACACTATTTAAGAATTACTTAGTTAATAGTCATACATTTTTAATTGCTCATGGTTACCATAACCCTAGTTATGGATTTGGCTACTCATGCTTGAGAATTCACAATTCATAATGTTGTTAGGAAGAATCATGAACTTACAGTTAGAATAGATGAAAATCAAAATCTTGAATTGAAATTCAAAGTGCAAATGGCATAAACTAGCTTTCGGAATTAAAGTTGCTAAGTGTTTGCAAAATAATTCCAAACACCAAAAAGTAAACGTCTCCAATATTGTCTAACTCAAAAATGGAAATAACAACTAATATTTATAGTTTTTAAATCCTAAACCAACTAGGAAACGAAAATAAGGAAAATTAGTTCAAGACGCGGTTTTGACAGACGACGGAACCTACGGACCGTGGGTCGACCTACGGTCTGTGGTTTAAGTACTGGAACTCAATCTTTATGATCCAAACGATGGATGTTCAGGATGGTCCACCATTCACTCTACGAGGCATCATTTGCATCCGTGGTTCCACACTTGGTTAGACTTTCTTGAACTTCACCTACGTTGCATCACCTACGGGCCGTCACTAGACCTACGGTTCATCATTGGCTTAGTCAGTTGCTGGTGCTGCCATTTCAGTCCATTTTTCTGTCAACTGCTTCCGAAACAATCTTCTGCAAAAGATTACATAAAAACATTATATCTAATAACAAAATAGCCCAAGACACACAAATCCTAAGTGAAATGCATCAAAAATGTCTTAAACTCACGGTATATGAACACCCTCAACTTAAACTTGTTGTTTGTCGTCAAGCGACACACTAAAACTCTAAACGACACTCACGTAAAAGCAAACATACAAATTCAAGCAATCACATGGCTTTCTCAATCAATTCAATCACCTAGTGCAAATATTTTCATTTAGACTTAACAAGCTAACTCATGCGGATCAAAACATGACATAGACATACCAATATACATCACCATATACAGTTTCAACAATCACCAAGGTACCACCTCTCCAACAGTGTAACTAGTGCCCTTACTTCAAAGAAATCCTTTTTTTCTTCACACAACAATTCTGATTTTTTTACGTTTAAGGATTCAGTCAATACTCACACTCAGAAATAAATTTGAATACAGGTAGTGCTCAATTTCATAGGCTTGCCCTATTTCCACTGCATACACTCTCAAAACTAGTCACTAGAATCACTATCGGACTTTATTAGCTTGAAACCTAGGCTAAAGGTCAGGTAGGATACATTTGGGTATTTTTAGTGACTTTTCTTCCCTCATTGACATTAGATTGGCTATTTACCTCATTTCTTAATCAGTTTTGACTTCTTTTCATTTTCTGCTCTTTTCCTTTTCTTATTTCAGCACAGATGTGACTTTGACTTTTTCGCTCTTCTTTTTCACTTTTCTTTTTCTTTTACTTCTTCATTCTTTGTTATTCAGCATCATTATCACTCTTTTTGTTTCTTTTGAATTCAGTCACATATTTTTCTATCATTTTCCTTCTTCTACACACTACACTTTTCATACCCTTTTCTTTCAGTTTCCTTTTTCATAGCCACCCTCAACTTATGTATTTTGCATGAGTTGAGGTGCACAATATATGTGGTCAGACTAGGGCTGAGATTAAGATAACTTCTGAATTAGCCACTCGTAGCTTAGGCTTTGGCCTAAGTTAAGGTGCACATGTCCAAGAAGGGACCAGGGCCAAAATAGTCTTTTTAGGGAAGGTGAGTTAGGTGTATTGACAGAAGTGGTATTCGTTAGGTCAAACATTTGGATTGAAGGGAGCATTTATTTCTTTTGGTTGGAACTTTTTAGGCTTAAGTGGACTTGTTAGAACAAGGGCCTATGATTCTTTTCCAATTCATAGACTAGATTATCTTAGCAGGACCAATGAGGCAAGTTCTAGATTAGCAAATACTGCATTAAAATACAATTTCCTCACAAACACTTGACACATTTTTTCATTATCAAATTATTGAAGCACCTTGTTCAAGTTTTAGCTTAAGACATGCTATCATAACGATTCCTATCATGTAACATAAAGATCCAACATATTCAACTTATTAAGCCTACAGATCTAGCACATTTCAAAATTTTGGACAGGTATAAATTTCATGCTCTTATGCCATCATGCTTTCATTGTTTCTATCGACTTCTACACATACAATTCTACATATGCCGGTTCAAAAGAAAAGTATAACAGTCCCTTCGGAAAAAGAACACAGGCATAAAAACCCAAAGGGAGGGTTATGAGTTGGGTTACTCCGACTTCACCCTGTCACACACAACCCATTTACCCCACTCCCACGAAAAAATGGTGCAATTGCCCTCAATGGACAAAAATAAAAAATAAAACACGGGTGAAGCAAACCTGTGGAGAATAAGCGCTAATGACCCATCAATATGCGAGTAGGTCTGGTTTCCTGAAACCCGCTGGATCAGCAACAGGGACACCATTAGCAGTGCCCTCATAAACAACATGAACACCATCAGTAGTGCTCCTCTAACCAGATGCACCTGCAAACTCCATCTCACGGACTCTCATCCGGCGCAATTCCTCCATAAATAGAGACTGTCTCTGGGAAACCTCAATCGCCTGACTCTCTCTCTTATTAGCTCAGCGAGCCTCTTCAGCATACGAAGTCGGCACAGAAGAACGGTGGCTCTTCCCATCCGCTCGAGAGGGGTCAGGTGGCTGCATACTATCAACAAAAAGTGTAGACATCACCACTTCATCCTCCTCAACCTCTGGGGCGGTCTCTGGTACAGTATCAACAAGGGCTAGAAGAGTATCAACATCAGAATGGAGCCTAGCCAACTCAGATTGGAAAGTGGTAACATCAATAGTGGGTGCAGACCTCTCGAATACTCTCAGCTCGAATGCATCTAGCTGCTTATAGACACCCTAAATCTTAGCATCCATCATGTGCTTCATACGAGCCTCATAATCCCCAACAGAACGCTGCATGCATGGACTTATGTGTAACACGGTGGCCATCTGAGTCTGCAATTTCTGGACTCGGGCCAGAGGTACTAGAGTGATCCCCGTTGGGGGAGTGGCTTAGGATGAGCACACAACCTGTGTCGTGGCGCTCTAAGGGGATCCTATGCATCCGTTGTACTGGGAGGTATGGAAGACTCGACAACCTGCTCAACCTAAATCTGCTAAACTCTCTGGCAAAATCTGCACCCAAAGGCAGTAGGTCAACCTGTGGTCCCTTTCGCGGTGCCGCGGGATTAGTATCATCTTTAATGAGGCTGACGTCCACAGTCTTGGTCGCCTCTGTCAGCCTATCATAATTCCAAATAGGCACAAAATCCTTCCTGCACAGATGGAATATAAGACAAGGGAAGGGCAAAGTAGTGGCAGTCTTAAAGGCTCTCTCATGAATCTGGGTGAAATCGAGCTCAAGTCACGCTATAATCGTTGCTAACATAACAACCCTATCCCATGCCACAACGTAGTCCACCTATGTAGGGGACAGTCTAGTATGCACAATGGACCAAAAGAACTTCGCAGCGAAGCTCATAGTTTCCTTTCTGATAGGCCATGTAGTATTTCCCACCCACTCGGGGTTCTCCCCATCCTCAGTAATATGATGGTCCATTCATCGTAGTAAAGTCTCTCTCTGCTAGGCATCCATCTGAAATGCTCAACTCTAAACCACCTCTATCCTATAGTCATACTCTGCTATATTAATTGGTAGAGTGTGGGCTGGGCCATAAATAAAATGGCGAATAGTGTTCTCAGAGATGTCGATGGAAAAGTTCCACACCAAGGTAGCCTGTAATGGGGGGCTGAGCTAGTGGCTTAGCCCATTTGGGCATAACATTGCGGACAGTGGTGGCGTATGAGGTGTAGAAATAGTAGGTCATCTCCTCACTGAACTTGCCCAGACTCCGTGCCATCCAATCACACTTGTGCTTCTTGATAAACTCCTTAATGGCAGGCATAGTATAATGGCTCCCTGTAAGTACCTGACACTCCACAATAATTGTCCTGACATATTTCTGCTGCTTGTGACGGTACTTCCCATCATAGTATATCTGGAACTAGCCCTCAACACACCACATGTTTGACTCGGTGGTCAGCAGAATATGTAACATAGGTATTCCTGGCGGGTCATGAGCCTCTCTAGAACTAGTGGCATCAAAGGCAGAGGCTGGTGTGCCGTTGGAACTTGAGCCGGAATGCAACTCTAAGCCAGAATGTGACTCCTCAGCATATTGGGCCTCCTCCTCGAACTGGGGGAAAACTACTAGAGTGGTGGAATAGGGATGCTCCTCGTCAGAAACAACCACCTGCCTGTTTTGGCACCTCGTGGTCACAGGGGCAGTGGGGGAGCCTCTAGTTCACCCCAGTGTGTATTCTTCTTCACAGGACCCATTAAGAAGTCTACGCGAGGGTGCAACCAACTTTGAATTGCCTCTCCTTGAGTAAACAAGTGCCTCTTTTGGTGCCATGGTACCTGTGGAAGACTTGTTAGTACTTAAAGAAGTCATAAAGAACCAAGAAATAATTTTAGAATCCCATTAGGACTTAGACAAAACATACAAAAATCATAGGCAATAGTTATTTTTGTGACCCAGGGTGGGTACCTACGGTCCATCGATGGAACGGCGAGTTGTGGGTCCCCTCCGTAGGTCAAAGAGTCATTTTTTATGTCTCTGATGTTGGAACCACGAATGTGCAGAATGGCCTGTCAATGGAATGACGGACCGTAGTCCACATCGTGGTTCACAACTTAGCAAATAATTTTGTGCATCCAATTGATGGGCCACGACCTATGGTCCTTTGGTTGAGGCCGTTGAATCAAACTATGCCTAATATAAATGTCCAATATTTCAATTTTAACATAGTCAACACAACAATCACCAATTACTTCAAGTCTAAACATGCATTTCAACATATTATGTGGTAGTTTATCATCTTTAGGGTTTCAATTATGCAAAACTCAATTATCGATACAGAGACAACTAAACCCTAAGTTTATACTTCCAACTAGACCTATCAAACCTAATTTTTCAAGTTAAATCTACAACACACTCACACACCATCTTTCCAAGGGTAGTTTCTAAACCAAATTTCAACAATTAAACAAGCAATTAACTACCCAAGGTCAATTTTAACTTCATGACTTTATGATTAAACAATGAAAAAGGAATTCAAAGTTCTGGTGAAATTGTTTACCTTTCAAGTAAGCAAAGTTGGTGAGTGTGTGATGTAGTAACTATATGCTCCTTAGACCGACCTTGACACCAAAACCGGAAGAGAATGATTTTGTGGAAGAGAAGAAGTGGGGTAAGAGAGATTTGGGAGAGATATGGAAGAAATGGAAGTAAGATGGAGAGGAAAATTGAAGATGAGGGTTATATGGATGTGATGGGGGAGTTTAATGAGTGAAATTTGGGAATATTAACGGTTTTAAGCGGTTGGGGGGAAAGAGGGAAATGGGGAATGTGTTTAAAATGAAGGGTTTATATTTTAATTGTGGTCTGGGTCGGGTCGACTTTAACCTTAACTTGGACCTATGAAACCCCATCGATGGTCCGTAGGTCGATATACGGTTCATCGACATGTACCGTGGATAATTTCAACACTTAGTGAAAATTGGAATTCATACTTGGGATCTACAAATGCTATCCACGGTCCGTCGGTGGATCGACGGACCATCAGTGGGACCCGTAGACCACTGCCTCAACTTTTTTATGCAGAATTACTTTTTCTTCCCTGCACACGTAGCAAACATTAGGACTCTCTTTATATGTTTTCTTGACATTTTTTTAGACACGGACCATATTATATATTTATCTAGCCAACACTAAAACTAAAAATTAATAAACAACTATCTAGAAAACTACAGATTTGAGAAAAACTCCCTCTATTGAAAAGAAACTCCTATAGTTAGCTAGATTATACATCTTGGGTTGCCTCCCAAGCAGCGCTTAATTTAACGTCGTGGTGATGAGTCCATAATTTGGACTCATTTAGGCATCATTTTAATAGAATTAGTGTCCTCAAATGCATATTTTGTCTAAATAACAGATGTAAATCCTTAGGTTTTAGGAATTTGGAGTTTGAGGTAAAGTATGGACACTACTTGGAAAAAAGGAACAAAATGGCTGAAAAGGCAAAGAAAAGAAGGCCTGAGGATCGCCTAATGCATTAGGCGATTCACTAAATGGCCTTAATATCACCCAAAGTTACAGTTTGCTGAGCTCTGAAGGAAAAGATCAAGTTGGCGATGAAACAAAGCAGTCGGCGTGTCGCCGAACAGTTCTGCAATGCAGTACTATATTGCCCAATGATCCAGAACGCAAAGATGCTGAAGGTAAAAGCTAAAAGGTGATGAAGCAAACCAAAGGGAAGATCGCCGAGTGCATCAGCGATCCCAACTAACTGTGCCGAGTGATCCTTCGTATAACATTTTTTGACAACTATAAATACTAATTTAATTTTTATCTTAGTATGCAATTTTTGGATACACCATTTTATTTTTCTAAGTTTCAAGTAGAGAGACATGTTCTTTGCTTTTGAAGATTTGAAGACTTCCAATTCCAAGAAATTGCAAGTGGGTGTTGAAAATTCTTCATCCTAGACTCATTTAAAGTGAATATAAATCATACCCAGTTGATGTTACTTCGATTTGGTATCATTTTCTTCCTTTTTTCTATGTCTAGCTAAAACCCCAATTCTTGGGGTGTGATTTTGTGAATATAGGCTAAATTTCTTGTTGGGTATTGCTTATTGTTAGACTATTTGATGTTTAAATGTGATTTCTTTTAGTAGTTGTGTTTGAACTTAATGGGATTGTAGTTGCAAATATGATATCATCTTAGTATTTTTGGCTTGCTCGAGCGAGAGGTTTTAAAACTTAGACTACTAAATCGATAACCAGTGGTTATTGGATCGTCGTGGGTTCAACTCGAGAGAGTGAAACCTAGGCCTTTTTCCATACATTCATCTCGAGAGAGTGCATGGGCTAAGGCGGAGGCTGTGCTTAAAAGCGGCAACTCAGTGTTGGAGAGAAACCGAGTTGATTCGGGGTAAGTTGCTCGAGAGAGAATTTACCCCTACTGAAGTCTATCCTAGTTACAAATGTTCAGCCATTGACTATCAGTAGAATTTACCCGATTGTGTAGTTTATCCCATATTTCTATCACATCCCAAGAATCCCGTCTACTTATATTCACATCTTCTTATCTTTGCTATTTTAATTGTTAATTTGTTACAAAAACCCCCCTTGATAATTGACACATTGTCTCACCCCTTTGATTTAGTGTGTTTGTATTCGATAATGTGTTTTAGCTATGACTAATTATAACTTAATTTTATTGTTCTATTAATTCTCAAGCCCACTCCCTTGGGACTCGACCCCAACCCTTGGTTGGGCTACTTTAATATTGTACGATTGTAGACACTTGCATTGGAAGTTGTGTCTTGATTACGCAAACATCAAAATGGCGATGCTGCCGGGGAGTGGTGTTACTTGAGAATTTTTAGTTAAATTGAATTTTGTTCTGGTTAGATATAATGATACTTACTTAATTTTTTGTTTTGTTTTGCTTGTTTGTGTGTTGAAACAGGAAGAATGAGTGTGAATGATGACAAAGGTCCCAAATGGACCAAGTGTTATCTTCTCTCTACTCAGAGCCAAAAGAGGGGTGGCCTGATGAAAATGAGGCAAACCTTACTAATGGAACTTGAGTGAGGAGTTGCGTCGTGCCACGACGTTAAATAAGGCGCTTCTTGGGAGGCAACCCAAGGATATATCGCTTTATGTTTATTTTAGAAATAATGGTGTGTTGATCATGCAGGTTTAAGTGTAGAAAGTGTTTGAAAAATGCAGATTGGCGAACTAGAGGTCCTGTCGGCGAATCCCTGAAGAGGTCGGCGACCCCGACCAAGAGAGTCGTTGGACTTAAGACAATTTCAAAGTGGAGTCTGTAAAACTCAGCGTGCCTAGGAAATTATTGGCGAATCACCGACTTGGTCAGCGATCGTGATCAAGTCTGCCGTTCAGATCCCCAGTTTACCTGGAGGTCCTATAAAACTCGGCGAGGTAAGTGATCATTCGGCGAGCATGACTAATGTCACCGAATGGGCGAGAACTGGATGGTTTTTAAAAGGCAAAGGTTTAAACTTTCAAACTCTTCACTTTCCCTCACTTTTGAACTTCACAAGCTCACACCCGCACTTTAGTTTCTATATTTTTCCATTTCTAGTAGTATTTTAGTCATTGATTTATGCTCGTTTTGGGATTACTTTGCCGCCTAGCATTTTAGTCTTTATTATTTGGCATCTAAGGTTGGTTTCCCGAACCCCGCATGTATTTTTGAGAATTTGAACTCTTTTGCAAATGATTCTATCTTGTTGATGTGTGTTGGGCCTCTCTAATAGGATTAAGTTTCTTGAATACCTGTTTTAATTTGAAAATCTTGCCCGTAGTGTTTATATTGTTAAAATCTCATATTTTTGTGCCTTAAATTCGGTTAAATTTTGTGGGGTTGTGCTTGCTTGTTATTGGGTATAGTAGGGAGACGTCTGAGTATCCTGAAGATATGGTAAAGACCATAATTGTAATGCCACCCCAGAAAAGAGTACAGGGTATCACTATAAATGAAGGGGGATCAAATCCTCCAAAGAAAGGAAGACAAGAACCTCCACCTAGAGATAAAGGCAAGGATATGAGGGCCTTACTGAGACAGATGAGGCCATGGTAGATGCTGATGGCTCCTAGTGGATCTGGTACTGCTGGTCCTTCTGAGGTGAACTGGGTACAGAGGCCCAAGTTCAGACTTATGCACCGAGCAGTAATGCCCATACAGATGGAGCGACTGCGTAGACAAGATCCCCTCTTTACCTCCCTCTCTGTATTACTTTATTTTACTTTCAGATATTTTCGTTCGCCTTTAAGGAAAAATGATTTTTGTTTGTAGTGGGGTGAGGCCCACCTTTGTTCATATTAGTTTTGTTTATATATTGGGATTTGAGCTAAATCAGTGTTATACACTACTTTTTGTGGAAGGTTTGAGCTTGTGGCTCCTTGCTTTTAATTGTAAATGGTTTTTGACCCTTCCGAAAAAAAATTGTCACCTCTTTTATGTGTAGAATATGGCTGTTCTCTTGCAAATTTGAGTATCGGTTTTGATCAATACCGATGACTTGAATAATGCTCATAATTGAACATAAATGAATGCGCGGCTACGACGAGGCCAATTGAAGTTGAATAGACAATATCTGAACTCTTTGCATCTCTTTGAGACTAGCCAATTATCGAATGAAGTCTCTCGTGATGAACATTGCACACTAGCGAAAGTGTAGAGTCTTGTTTGACTTTGGTGTCGATGCCTTTTGTTATGAGCTTACTGTGAACCATGCATGATAACACCTAGAATTTGCCCCGTTGGTTCGGTCGGCTAAGTAAGCCTATCTCTTGATATGATCTTAGGCAACTTCGAGTGTGACACAATTTGACATATAACTCTTTGGTGGCCTACCTTGTGAGTGTGTGAACCTCTTTTGAACACCCCTTGAGCCTTACCTTTCTTTGAAAGAAACTTGATGAAAACATGACCTCCCTTAATCCACTACCTATAATCCTCTTGATTTGTGGTTGATTGAATAGCCAACTTAGGCCAAAAGTCTAAGTTGGGGGTGTGGTGAAACGAAAAGGCCAGCCAAGAAGTGCAAGAAAAGTCTCCTTTAACCCATGGTTTTGAGAAAAATGGAACCCCTCCATACAAAAAAAAGAAGAAGAGAGAAGACAAAAGAAAAGAATGAAAGAGAAAAAGTCATAGAATAAAGTACAAAAGAAATGGGGTTTCCGAACAATCCATGGAAAGTGAATAATGGGATGACTTATGACCACTAAAGAAAATGATGAAAGAAGAGGAAAGGAGGTGTTGTGAGCACCACATTTCATGAGAATGAAAGTCACTGAGCCTAAATGATCATACCTTTGCACTCAGCTCCATTACAAGCCTTGAAAAGACCTTTTTGATCTTGAGTGAGTTGAAGCCAGTGTCGATTAGAAAATATGGGCAAACCTATGGGTGAAGTCATGCATTATGTTCATCTTTCTGAGTGTGAGCGTTGCATTTGATTCCAAAACTTTAAATTGTTGAACCATTGTGTGTGATTATGGAATCATTCTTTGTGTGAGGGCATTTGAACACTTTAGTTGAGCTTGAACTTGCATTTGAAGCAAGTATGGTGAGCTTGAGATTATTTGATAATGGTGTGTCACAACTTGAAACTTTGAGTACACATTTGATCTTCGCATGAGTAAATTGAGTCTTGTGTGTGCATTCATGATTGAGTTTTATGTAGCACTGTTCGAGACATCCTTTTTGAACTGCCGAACTTGAGTTTTACTTGAGGACAAACAAAAGTTTAAGTTGGGGATATTGATGAGTCCATAATTTGGACTCATTTAGGGCTTCATTTTAATAGAATTAGTGTACTCAAATGCATATTTTTTCTCAGTAACTGATGTAAATCCATAAGTTTCAGGTATTTGGAGTTTGAGGCAAAGCATGGACACTACTTGGAAAAAAGGAACAAATCGGCTGAAAAGACGAAGAAAAGAACGCTTGAGAATCACCTAAGGCATTAGCCGATTCACCGAATGGACTTAACCTCGCTCAAAGTTCCAGTGTGCTTAGCCCTGAAAGAAAATATCAAGTTGGCGATGAAAGGGAGCAGTCGGCACGTCACCGAACAGTTCCGCAAAGCAGTACTATATCGCCCAATGATCCAGAACGCGAATATGTTGAAGGCAAAAGCTGAAAGGCGATGAAGTAGACCAAAGGACGGATCGCCGAGTGCATCGGCGATCCCGACTAACTGCGCCGAGTGATCCTTCGCAGCACATTTTTTGACAACTATAAATACTAGTTGAATTTTTATCTTAGTATGCAATTTTCAGATACAACATTTTATTTATCTAAGTTTCAAGTAGAGAGACCTTGTTCTTAGCTTTTGAAGATTTGAAGACTTCCAATTCCAAGAAATTGGAAGTGGGTGTTAAAGATTCTTCATCCTAGACTCGTTTAAAGTGAATATAAATCATACCCAATTGATGATACTTCAATTTGGTATCATTTTCTTCCTTTTTTCTATGTCTAGCTAAAACCCCAATTCTTGGGGTATGATTTTGTGAATATGGGTTAAATTTCTTGTTGGGTATTGCTTATTTTTAGTCTATTTGTTGTTTAAATGTAATTTTGTTTAGTAGTTGTGTTTGAACTTAATGGGATTGTAGTTGCAAATACGATTTCATCTTAGTGTTTTTGGCTTGCTCGAGAGAGAGGTTTTAAAACTAACACTACTAAATCGATAGCCGATAGTTATTGGGTCGTCGTGGGTTCAGCTCGAGAGAGTGAACCCTAGGCCTTTTCCCATACATTCATCTCGAGAGAGTGAATGGGCTAAGGCGGAGGCGGTGCTTAGAAGCGGCAACTCGGTGTTGGAGAGAAACCAAGTTGATTCGGGGTAAGTTGCTCGAGAGAGAATTTACCCCTACTAAAGTCTATCCTAGTTACAAATATTCAGCCATTGACTATCAATAGCATTTACCTGATTGTGTAGTTTATCCCACATTCCTATGACATCCCAAGAATCCGTCTCCTTATATTCACATCTTCTTATTTTTGCTGTTTTAATTGTTAATTAGTTACAAAACCTCCTTGATAATTGACACATTGTGTGACCCCTTAGATTTAGTGTGTTTGTATTCAATAATGTTTTTTAGCTATGACTAATTAGAAAACTTAAATTTATTTTTCTATTAATTCTCAGGCCCACTCCCTTGGGACTCAACCCCAACCCTTGGTTGGGTTACTTTAATATTGTCGATCGTAAACACTTGCATTGGAAGTTGTGCCTTGATTATGCAAACATCACGTGGCACGACGTAGACAGCTTTGTTATTAAGACTTCATCAAGACCCTATTCATCTATCACTTCATTGACACTCTCAGATTTCCCCAAGTAGATCTTTATTCTCTAAACTGTTCACCTTGAACCTCGTTCCTTCCTTGTTCTCGAGTTCAACAACTTTATGTGGAAATACTTTAGTTAATTTGAATGCCCCAGTCCACTTGGACTTGAGCTTTCCATGAAACAATCTCAATCTTGAGTTAAATAAGAGCACCAAATCACCGACAACAAATTTGCACTTGTCGATCTTCGGATCATGGTACTTCTTCATCATCTACTTGCACAAGGCTGAGCTTTCATATTCTATTAGGCGAAACTCATCAAGAAAATTCATGTCATTCATTCTTTGACTCGATGCGGTGCCCCAATCCAAATTCAACTTCTATAGTGCCCACATCCCTTTATGCTCTAGCTCTACATGCAAATGACAAGACTTCCCATATACAAGTTGGTAGGGGCACATACCTATGAGAGTTTTGAATGCAATGCGATAAGCCCATAGAGCATCATCAAGCCTCCTTGACCAATCAGTTCTGTTAGCATTTACGGTCTTTGCAAGAATTTGCTTTATCTCACAATTTGACACTTAACTTGCAAGGGGTTGCTACCCTGTGACGAACACCATATTTCTCAAGCAATGGTGAACAACTTATTACGAAAGTGAGAACCTCCATCGCTTATGATTGCCCTTGGTGTATCAAATATGGAGAAGATATTCTTTTCCAAGAATGCGGTGACACTCTTTCCCTCATTATTTGAAAGAGGGACTGCTTCCACCCATTTCAATACATAGTCAACCGCCACAAGAATATACCTCATCCTATTCGAACTCACAAACGGACCCATAAGGTCAAGACCCCAAACATCAAAAATCTCAGTCAAGACCCCAAACATCAAAAATCTCAGTCAACACAGTATTGGGTTCATCGGTAGTTCTTGCTTTTTGAAAATTCCTCCTTCATACTGACAACGATCACAAGACTTGGCAAAATCATGAGCATCTTGGTGGATGGTAGGACAGTAATACCCACACTGCAAAATTTTATGTGCAGTTCGGATACCACTATAGTGCCCACTAATAGGCGATGAATGAAACACGTCTAGTAAACTCATCATCTCAACCTCAAGCACAGAGCGACGAATAATCACATCAGCACAAACACAAAACAAATAAGGCTCATCCCAAAATAATTTCTTCACATCAGACATGAACTTTTTCTTTGGTGAAATGATAAATCCAATGGAACCAAATCACTTGCCAAGTAGTTAGCAAAGTCTGCGAACCAAGGGATAAGATCATGAGAAGCAGCCAATCCCTGTTCATCAGGGAACACATCATTTATCTCGATTGCATCTACTAGCTTGATCATAGCTTCCTCCTCTAGTTTGGACAAGTGATCAGCAACCTGATTTTCTGTTCCCTTTCTATATTTTACCTAAAAATCAAACTCTTATAGTAGAAGCACCAATCTAAGTAATATCGGTTTTGCATTCTTCTTAGCCATCAGATACCCTAATGTAGAATTGTCAGTATGCAATATGACCTTAGTACCAAGCAAGTAGGATCTAAATTTTTTGAATTCGAAAACCACAACTAGGACTTCCTGTTAAGTCACAATATAGTTCTTTTGAGCCACATTCAGAGCTTTACTGGCATAGTTAATCAGATGAAGAGTTTTCTCTCGCCTATGTCCTAATACTACACCAAGCGCCACCCCACTTGCATCACACATCACTTCAAATCGTTGTCCCCAATGCGGTGAAATAATGATAGGTGACGAAGTTAGCTTTTCCTTTAGCTCTCCAAATGCTCTCAGACAATCATCATCAAAATCAAACTTACACTCTTTCTTAAGTAGCTTCCACAATGGGAGTCCAATTTTAGAGAAATCTTTAATGAACCTCCGGTAGAAACCTGCATGCCCAAGAAAACTTCGAACACCTTTTACAGATATGGGAGGTGGAAGCTTTTCTATTACCTCAAATTTAGCTCTATCAATCTCAATACCTTTCTGTGAAATCCGATAACCCAGAACTATAGCCCCTTTCACCATAAAGTGGCACTTTTCCCAGTTGAGTATAAGATTGCACTCTTCACACCGTTTTAGTACATCAACCAAATGTTTCAAACAATCATCAAACGAGTCACCCATCATAGAGAAATCGTCCATAAATACCTCCATTGTGTCCTCCACCATATCTGAAAATATTGACATCATACAATGGTGAAAAGTCACTGGATCATAACATAACCAAAATGACATCATTTTGAAAGTGAAAGTCCCATAAGGACAAATGAAGGTGGTTTTCTCTTGGTCTTCCAGAGCTTTGGAGATTTGATTGTAGCCCGAATACCTATCTAGAAAACAATACCAACGGGTACATGTGAGACAATCTAGCATCTGATCCATGAACGACATTGGGAAATGGTCTTTCTCAGTTCATGCATTTAGCTTGCGATATTCCATATACACTCTCCAACCAGTCACCGACCTCATTGGAACAAGCTTATTTTTAGCATTGGGAACCACAGTGATTCCTCTATGCATTGGCACAAACTAAACTGGGTAGACCCAACTACTATCATCAATGGGATATATGAATCCAACATCTAACCACTTAAGGATCTCTTTTTTCACAACCTCTTGCACAGGAAGATTCAGTCTCCTTTGATGCTCAATACTTGGCTTGCTGTCCGGCATGAGTTGAATTTTGTGAGCAACATTTGCCCTTTACCGATACCAAGGCCTCTATTTGCCCTTCACTCAAGTCAGCATCAATGATTACAAGCAAAGTGCTATTTTATCCCAAGAATACATACCACAAGTGGGATGGAAGAACCTTAAGTTCCAATTTAGGAGGCTCATCAACAGAGGGTTTTGCAGGTAGGGTGTCTCAATTCTTCATGTCTAATTCCAACCATTTTGGCTTGAAACAAAACTCGAACCTATCAAGAGCAGAAACTATTTCATCATAGTCATCAATACCATCACTGTCAAAATTCATCATCACCGCTACTAGTGCATCAACACATAACCTATCTTCAATAGACACTTCAGGTTCCTGCTCCACAATATGATTTACCACCAATACCGACTTAAGATAAATTTTATGCTTCATAGACCTAGAAATGTTAAAAGTTATCTCCTCATTGTTTAATCGAAACTTGATCATCCCTTTTTTCATATCGACCAAGGCACGCCCAGTAGCAAGAAATGATATTCCTAAGATGATGGGAACCTAAAAATCAACCTCACAATCTAATATCACAGAGTCCGTCGGAAAGATGAATGACTCCACTTTCACAAGGACGTCTTGGAGTACTCAGATGGGCCTTTTCACAGTTCTATCGGCCATAACTAAACGCATCGCAGTCGGCTTTGGAGCTCCTAAACCCAACTTCTTATAAATGGACAATGGCATCAAATTAATGATAGCACCCAAATCACACAAAGCTTTTGTAAATTCTAATATCCCAATGGTACAAGGAATAGTGAAAGCTCAAGAATCCTCTTTTTTCTGCACAAGTGACCTAATAGCAATAACACTACAATGTTGAAGATTCTCTTCATTTTCAAAACTGACAACCCTCTTTTTGGTCACCAAGTCTTTCATGAATTTTGCATACCCATGCATCTATTCCAAAGCTTCTATCAACGAAACATTGATGGACAGTTGCTTAAAAATAGCGATGAACCTGCAATATTTTCCCTCTTCAGTGTTTTTCAACAACCTTTGTGGGAAGGGAGGTGGAGATCTAGGCATGGGAACAACTTTTTGGGTAACCTCAACTTCCTTTTCTGTATCATCTTTCATATCTTCAGTAACCTCATTCTCATCCTCATATTTTTCTATCACTGTTTTAACCTTAGCCGGCATGGGGGGGAATCAATAGTTTCTTTTCATCCAAGAGTGGTGACTGCTATACAATGCCCATCATTTTTAGGATATTGGATGGTATTTCTAGGAAGTGTGCCAGGTTGGTGTGGGTTCACAATAGCGGACAATTGACTAAATTGTTGTTCAAGTTGGTGGATCAACATTGCATGGCCATTAACTTTCTTACCAATCCCAAATAAATCATTACGCATCTCTTTCACATTTTCACCTGTTGCATCAAAACTCTTCATCACTTTCTGCATCATATCTTCAATGCCAATCATACTAATACCAGCTTCTCTATTACCAGGTGGAACATAAGGCCCAACCTTATCATTCTTGTTGCCATAATTATTCAGTTGTAATTATTATCCCGAGTGTAGTTCACATCTCAGACATAATTTCCATCACGGTTGTAGTTGCCATAGTTCCGACCTTGGTTTTCTTGACCTTGGTGCCAATTATACGAGTTTGATCCTTGCACATTGGTTCAGAAACCCCCCATCTGATATTAACCAAATTCGCATCCTCCTCATAGTAATACTCCTCAACTGGAGGTGGTGGAGTTCTAGTTAGATAATTTACCACATTCACCTTTTCTGCACTTCCACTCACATGCTTTAATACTAAGCCAATTTTTGTCCTCATTTGAGCCATCTCTTCACGAATGTCATTATTTGATTGACTTGGTGCATTTTAGACAGGAAATGTGCTTCTACCAGTATTTTCCTTCCTAGTACTCCATGCTTTATTGTTATGGGAGATCCTCTCAAGTTTTTCAGCAATCTCCTCAAAAGTGCACTTACCATATGATCCTCCAGCAATAGTATCAAACACAACCTTTCCATTGTCAACCTGTCCTCTATAAAAGTACTCCTTCAGTGACTTATCATCTATATGGTGATTCGGAACACTCCTCATGAATTCAGTGAACCTATCCCATGAACTTCTTACAGACTCTCCAGGTCGTGCCGTGAAATTATTCAGTTTATCTTTGTAACTCAACTTCTTTGACACCGAAAAATACCTCGCCATGAACACCTTATGAAATTGATCCCATGTATATATTGAATTGTATGGAAGCTCAGAAAACCACACAACAGGGTCACTAGTCAACGAAAGTGGGAATACTCTCAAACGTATGATGTTCATATCCAAGTCCGGTCGTCCAACACTACTCTTACAGACACTTGTCAATTTAGCCATGTGAGCGTATGGATATTCCTTGGATAATCTAGCAAATAACCCTATTGATGTAATCATTTGCATAAGAATGCTAGTCACCACAAATGTATGTCCCGCAGGTAGTCGAGGAAGAATAATAGGCCCAGTTGATCCAACCTCGTCATAGTTAACCCTGTAGTTATCACGAACCCTCGGTGCTGGCGGATTCTGCACCCTTTCTACATTTTCGATTAGATGACCACCTTGAACCTGAGTGGGCACATTAACAACTCCAGGAGGTTGTAACGCAGCTTCCTCACCATGGCTCTCTCTGATAGGATCATTTCGTTCCCCAAGATTTACGCCTCTTCTAACCATTCTACTCAAAGTTTTCCTTAATTCCAGATTGTAGGGTGTCATGAGATTTCCTTCCCTTCATGTACTTGGCATACACTAAAAATGAGACCTGTAGAAAACAAAAATAAAACAAAAACCTAAAATGAGGAAATACTTGACTAAAGTACAATAATGAAATTAATTTAATATAAAGTCTTATTCCCCGGTAGTGTCGCCAAAATTTGATACGCTTTAATTACACCTCCCTAAAGAAGTTTAAGCAATCGTTATCAAGTAAATAACCTAATTTGAAGGTTAGGGTCGATCCCACAAGGAATATGGTTTAGACTTAAACTTAACTCACAATTATCTATTTTTAGTCAAACTTTTTCCGATAAAAGTAACAAAAGGGGGGATTTGTAAATAAAGTAACAGATTGTTTATAAGTAACAAGTAAACAAGATTCACAGTTTGAGATATCAATATAAGATGGAAACTAGGGTTTATGTGCTCCCCACAAGCTCTTAACGCGGTGTTCCTAATAATAGAAATTTTATCCTACTGTTTGACATGCAAGACTGATAAGTTAGGTATCCTTAAGTGATTGGTAATCTAAGTAGGGACTTTCACCTCGCAACTTGGTAAGTCTACATGTGTGTGCTTTACTAACCTTTACCTTTCCCATGGATTAGTCATCGTGTAAATTGAGTTCGGTATTCACCCTCATGTCAAGTGATTAAAGTCAGACTATTAGATAGCAGCAAATCCTCAACTAAATCTCCGTTGTTTAATCTCTTTTTCATTCATTACCCCCTTGGTAAGGAAAATAGGAACAAGGCGAGTTCTAATGTTGCGCACCGCTAGAAAGACTTTTAAACGAAAAGATTAACAATACATGCATAAACACTATTCAAAAATTACTTAGTTATTAGTCATACGTTGTTAATTTGTCATGGTTTCCACAATCCTAGTTGTGTATTTAGCTATTCATGCTTGAGAATTCACAATTCATATTGTTGTTAGGAAGAATCATGAACTTACAGTTAAAATAGATGAAAATTGAAATAATGAATTGAAATTCAAAGTGCAAATTGCATAAACTAGCTTCCAGAATTAAAGTTGCTAAGTGTTTTCAAAATAATTCCAAAAACCAAAAACTAAAACTCTCCAATATTGTGTAACTCAAAAATGAAAGTAACAACTAATATTTATAGTATTTAAATACTAAACCAACTAGGAAACAAAAATCGGGAAAATTAGTTCAGGACACGGTTTTGATAGACAATAGGACCTACGGATCGTGGGTCAACCTACGATCCGTGGGTAACCTCTGTGGTTCAGGTACTGGAACTCAATCTTTGTGATCCAAATGACGGATGTGTATTACGGTCCGTCATTCACTCTACGGGGCATAATTTACCTCCATGGTTCTACACTTGGTCATACTCCCCTAAACTTCACCTACGCTACATCACCTATAGGCCTTCACTGGACCTACGGTCCGTGGTTGGCTTCGTCAGTTGATGCTGCTGCCATTTCAATCCATTTTTCTGTTACTACTTCCGAACCAATTTCATGCAAAAAATTACATAAAAACATTAAATCTAATAACAAAATATCCCCAGACACACATCAACTCTAAGTGAAATGCATCAAAAATACCGTAAACTCACGGTATATCACAAGGCATGATAGGCAAACTAAAGCACAATAAATAGTACAAAAAATAATATGTAAGTAAAATCAAGGCACTTCCATGACTTCTTCGGGTTCATGTAATTAATACACGATCTTCAAGCTTGACTTCTTCAAATGTGAATCAATATTAGGTGATGCTCTGCGAAATTCTTTCATCTCATCGATCATTTGTTTGCCCGAATGAAGAAAGAGATATGCGAAATTCCAAAAGAAAATCTCCTCAAGTATAGGTCCATATACCATATAAATTTCATAAATTCCATTTCCATCTTAAGACCGACAAACTTGTTCACATGAACTCTTTAAAGCTTCACAACACCGTACAAGAATGATTAGGATCTTAACACCGTACCAATAAACTTGTTCACTTGGTCCTAAAGAATTTTTGAGGAATGGTTAATTAAGCGAGTTCAGATGAAGAAGAAACCATATTCAATCACCTTAATTGAAAAAACAAGAGAGTGTTTACACATTTAGTTGTAAGATATTGTAATTTAGGAAAACTTGTAATCAAGTAAATAATGCATGAAACCTCCGCCACGTTTTAAAAAGATAATGTCTAAATATTGAGAGATTTCATATAGTTTAGAGTGGTCGGGGTATTCTCTGGCACACCTCCCTTGATCAAGTACTAGAAGCAAGTAAAAAATTACTTAAATATAACAATCAGATTCATCATTTTGTTATACTATGTAGTAAGTTTATATAATTAATATTAGATAAAAAATGTGTATTACCTCTAGTGTTTAACTGCATAGAAATGATTCCAACAACAAAGGCTTGTAATGGAAGAACCTTTTTAAAATTAGAGCAAACAAGAGATGTATCAGTCAAAAGTAGTTGTCTTATGAAACACAGAGTAACATTTTCAAGCATAGGAGCATTCTTGAACGAAATGGATTTTGATCTTCCAATAAACTCAAAGAATTTGAGATTAGCGGCATCAATTTTAATGCCAAAATTTGTGCAATAATGCTACCTCAATCATTTAAGCAGCAGGCTTTTAGATATTATATTTGTAAATATTGATGGAACAAAAGTGACATGTAGAATTTCATCTAGAACATTACAAGGAATATTTTTAATTGTATCTACACCAGATTTCAAAGCATTTCTCATGGTTTAATAAAACAAGTATGTCAACATCTCTCAAATTAAAATCAGATGTAAGAGATTGTAAATAACAAGTAGTTCAATGTCTGCAACTGGATAAAATATTATCATTTACCAATCTCATGGAGTGAAAATAAAGAATCATGATTTAGCACCAGGAACATAAAAGGATATTTCACCTACATGCATAATATAATCTTTTTGAAAAAAGGTATTCGGTTGAACCTCCTTCAATAAACATGGCTCCACTACTAGAAGATATGTGATGACGACGAACTTCACATGGCCCAATGACCATTAGCACTAGCGATAAAGTGAGCACATTAATTCCTACAAAGGTTTCATTACTCTTCTTAATATTCAGCGCATCTTATGTATCACAAGCGTACATAGAGATTTTCCTCCTCGCATTTGTGCTTGAGGAAAAAAAATTCACATTTTTTTTATTTCCAATTGAACTCACAGTTCACCAATACTTTCCATAGGTATAACTTTCAAAGATAGTGTCAATATATAATCTATCCAATCATACAATATCCTTTTTAACTAATTTTTGGACATGTACATTGCACGTGTGTCCACTGTAATATATCCTTCCAATCACACAAGTTTTTAGTAGATAAAACAGACTTAGGAGAGCAAGCATGATTAGATGTAGATTTGAAATAATTTAAGGTCGATTTAGCTCAATATTTAGTGTCCTCAATGCCAAATTTTGTCTTTTTCTAATAGAATACGGATGATTTGTAGTTCTGAAGGCAAGTGGACAAGGCAAAGGACTGATATTTGAAAAAAAGACCAAAAATGCAGAAAGAAGTGCAAAGTGAACATTGTTGATCGCCTAGCATGAAGGGCGAGTCTCCGACTGATCATGACCTTGCCCTACCTAATAGTGCAAAGCACTTGTTATACCAAGGAAGGTCGGAGAACTCCAGTGGAAGAGACGATGTGCCCAGTTAGAACGACGAACTTGACAATCATCACCTAAAGTTACACTATGTAAGGCTAGGGCTGGCAAGGGGACGGGGACGGGGACTTGGGGACGGGACGGGACGGGGGACCAATTGGCCGGGATTTTGGGGGGACCGGGATTGGAGGGATAAAAATCCGTCCCATCCCGTCCACTATATATATGGGATGGGATGAGGTTTTGCGGGACGGGATGGGACGGGACGGGGGATTTTTTTTTTTTTACATGTTTATTTATTTGTAATTTTCTATTGAAATTATATGTTATTGAATAGCATTTTTAGTTTATTTAGTTTTCAATAAC
>JAJOOS010009620.1:0-32218 GCA_029582725.1 Solanum chiquidenum | reverse complement strand
TGTGGTGGCACCACGTAGGCGGGCTTAAGGTTCTCTTATATATATATATATATATGATAAAGAGAACCCTAGGTCCGCCTACGTGGCGCCACCACAAACCAAAATTTCCTTTTAATTTATTTATTTCCAAAACTAACTTTTCCTTTCATGAAAAGTTGTGACGTTTATGAAAGGTTGTGACATTTCCAAAGGGTTATGACTTTTCCAAAGAGTTGTGACCTTTCTGATAAAGTACAATAAGCATTTGTTCACACTACCCTTTGTTGTCTATAAATAGAGGGATTTTCTCTTATTTAAAACAACGAAAATTGTGAACAACTTCAATAAATAGAGGGATTTCCTCTCATTTTAAAACAACAAAAATTCTGAACTACTACTTCTTCTTCTTCTTCTTCTTCTTCTTTTAAATTAAATATTGTGTACTTTGCTCCTGTTGAGTGGCTTACTGACACCATTGTTTTTGTATCAATACGTTGGTGAATAAAATTGTTCCATCCTAAGAGGATCTATTTCTTTAAACCTCAGGTATTAGAGGGGAATAATTTTCTTAAGGGGACACTGTGCATTCAGTGGACTCGATTTTTTGTCCTTTTTATTTCATTCTATTTTTACATATTCTGGGTTTTTTTTTACAGTCATTAATTTATGCTTATGATATTAATTTTTGTTTTTGAGTACATGTTTTAAACTCTATTGTTTATGTTTCTAAAAAGTTATTGTCTCCGGTTATATTGAACATATACATATATAGTATATATATTCATTGTGCAGAAAATAATTATGGTACTTAGTTCCAAGAATTCATGTTTTGATATTCTATACAAAATTTTGTAACTTAAAAGTACTATAAATAAGCTTACATATTATCTATTTTTACATAGATATGAAGTTTTTCACTTATCAATTGAAGAAATTCATTATGCAAGTTCAGAAGATATAATTGCTTTCATGTTCAAGCGTATTTTTTTTTTGAATCTGTTAACAATTTTTTGAATTTTTCACAGAGACATATATCACAATTGTATAATAATATATGCAACTTAAATGTGTTCTTTTTCTTACGAAATGCCTTTGTATATATATTCTTATTTTCTTCTTTATTTTTCTTTTAATGTTGATTAAAGAACCAATGATTTATTATTTCCTGAATAATTCATTCATTAGATGTTCTTGAGTTATGTGATAATGATAAATAATCAAATTGGAATATTGTTAATATTTTTTTAAGAACCTATTTTTTCATTATTTTTAATATATGGATATTAGTAAGGAATTGTTTGCAAGTTCAATGCAATTACTATTTATGACCGCATAGACAAATTACCTAGTTTAAAATAATAAAAGTAAAAAATACATTGAAACAAAAAAATAAAAATAGAAATAAAAGGAAAAAATTAAAAAGTAATCAACTTGTAATTACCAGCAATTCACAGCCTCCCCCTGTGAATTGAAAAGTGTAATTACACCTTGTCATTTACACCCTATTACACCCAATTAATTACTTGCTGACTAGGTAATTACATGACTAACCAAACATGAAAGACAATGTAATTACACCAAATTACACCAAATCCAATTATCAGGATATCCTTCCAAACATGCCCTTAGTATATTTCTTATTAATGGTTCCCTTGTGTGTTATGATAACCTTTAAATACCCATTATTGAGAAAGGCAAATTATTCACGTATAAAATTTGTATGCGTAATTAATATCATATTCCCTAGCAAATTTGTTGCGTATAAAATTAAGATATTATATAACTAAACTTGCATAACTAATTTATATATATTTTTAAAACTATTTTATGTGTTACTAATATACGCATAAACTACTCTTACCTTCACGTTTTTAGTACCAATGTACAATGGGGCCTCCAAGCACCTTCACTTTATATTTAATTTTTCTTTTATTTATAACTAATCATTTAATTAACTAGAGTACTATTCGCTTGAATTTTCAATGAACCATTACAAAAATAATTTAATAAAACAAGTAATAACGAACAAGTAAAAGAAAATATTATCCAAATCAAATGGCATGTTGTATCTTTATTACTAGATATAGGAGCCCGTGCTAACACGAGCCAAATATATGTTATATTTTTGTCTTAATTTATGTGATACATATGAAATTTAGACAGTCAATCATATTTTATTATGATTTCAATATTTTAAGTTGTTATCTATTATGATTTATACTAATTTTTTATAATTAAATAATATATGTTACTCTCTATGTTCCAATTTATGTGGCACTGAACTGGTAGAATTTTGAAATTTTATATGTTTAAAAATTTTAAATTTTTTAATAATTATGATTTATATTACTTTTTATGTCATTTTCAAATAATATATGTTACTTTTCTGTCCCAATTTGTACTGCAGTAAGAGAATTTCCAGAGCCAATCAATTTTTTTTTGTCTTTTAAATATTTGAAGTTGATAATAATTGTGATTTATAATACTTTTTATATGATTTTCAAATAATATGTGCTACTTCCTTGTCACGATCCAAAACGAGTCATCAGTTGCACCCACACTTAACCTCATAGGTGAGCAAACCAACAAATTCAACCCCAACTGTCACCCCCCGAGGCTACCCCTGGACGTGGACACGGGACTTAGGATCACGAATAACCCCAAGCGAACCCTGCTGGCATATCATAAGCAAACAAGTAAACTGAAGCATTAAATACTGTGCGGAAGCTAAACATGAGATAATCTGAAATGATAGGGAATACCCATATACTAAATCTGATATATGAAAACTGAGAGTTTGAAATACAATAGAAAAGTCAAACTCTAACACTTAAGCTGAAACTAACTATGTCTGAAATAAAACCTCTACTGACTAGAAATGTTGGGACATGCCCCAGCTAGATCTAGCAAATAAAACTAAAGCTAAAAGCAAGAAAGATAATCATGTCACTCGTCCTCGAAGAATAAGGACTCACCATTAATGCTGCTGAACTGAAGATCGAGAACCAATCTAAGCGTGATCTGGAAGCTGAGAACCTGAACCTACATCACGAGAGGATGTAGTGCAGAGTATGCGTCAGTACTTAAAAAGTACTGAGCATGCAAGATAGAATAAAACTGAATAATAACATAACTGAACAAAGCAATAAAGCAATGATATAATCTTAACATAATAGAAATACTGAGTATACTGAACATGAGCTAACTGAATGCAATGACCAAGTTTATAAAATGCTGAGACTGAATACTGAACTGATAACATGGTCAATGCAATGTAATCTGACTAAACTGTGGGAGCTACTAATGACTGACATAAAACCACATGAGCTAACTATGGAGTCCGATGTATACGCCCCATCGAGAGGACCCAATATACCCTACCAAAGGTATAAAGGTATGATTGGCGTGATCACAAAAATGTTGTCCACAGAGGGGACTTCCAACCTACGGGGCACGTAATTCTGGGACTTTTGGGTGACTGACCCTAGTCCACTCGGTATTAAGTCTACTCCCAACTGATTATGTAATTTAGCAATTTATAACTAAAATGCTGTAAATTCTGGATAGCTCAAATACTGACATGCTAACTAAAAATGCAACATCAATGTACTGATAATGAAACATTTATAACTGGAACATGTATAACTAAATGATCTGACCTAGCATGTGCAATTCATGAACTGAAAGAACTACATAGCTAGGGTTCTGAAATTATGAAAGAGTTTATACTAAAACATGCTAAAGATCATGATAAACTGATTAGGAATAATAAAGTAACTAATTCATGATAATATGCTGAATTCTAGAAACCCTAGGTTTAGTTGATAACAAGGGAATCAAGAATCTTACTGAAATCTAGGGACCCAATGGGTGAAAGAAACCCACTAGTGAAATCCCGCATACCTAGTGAAGAATTCCACAGAGAAATCTTTCAATTTTGGAACTTATGTAACCTTGATGCGTTCTTGAACTAGGGTTCTTGACTTCTTTCACCTCTTACGTTCTAATTTTTCTAAGTTTTGATGAATGATCTGTCTTAGGTAAGTTCTAGTTTGTTTACTAGGCTAAAACTGACCAAAACTACATAGTTTAGGGGTTAAACAATGTAGTTTAGGTGTCTAACGCATAGGGAAAAAGACCAAACGACCCCTGACTTAAAATATGTTGAGCGACCTACGGCTTGGTCGATGATCCGTTGACTGATCCACGATCCGTCTTGTCAGTCCATCGATCGACTTCAGAGGATGGATTATGAGGGGTCTTGAGGGTCTCGACCTACGGACTGATCGTCGATCCGTTGACTGATCCATAATCCGTCCGTCGATCGACTTTAGAGGATGTATTCTGGGGGGTCTTGACCTACGGATGGATCAACGATCCGTGGACTGATCCACGATCCATCCTGTTCGACGGTGGGTCATGCCTTAGAATGGATTTGTCTGAGTTTCTGGGGAGGGTTGCAGATGCGAACCACGTACCACCAGCACGGGCCGTGGGTCACCCTACGATCCGTGGGTTGCACCTACAACTTCTGGAAATATGCATTAAGGTCTATTTTCGGATACGGGGTGTTACACCAACTTATATCAATTGTTCAACTTACGGAAATCAATCATAATGCGGAAGCTCAAAACTTATTAAAGTAACTAATAAAAGAAACCTCTAGAGTTTATTACATATTATTCCCAAAACCTGAAAGTCATCACATCAAGGTCATCTATTCTCAAATACCAAGTCTAAAAGTATTAAAGACACCAAAATAAATAAGTAGGATAGTCTGTCCAAAATTTAAGGACATCATGCCATGACTGAGAGAATCCAGCACGAGCTAGAAGGAATAACTCACCCTGAAATCTAATGTACTGGAGAGTAGCTAAAGCTGAGGGCGAGTCGAAGTCTATGGTGCACTTGCTGCACTCCACAAAAGAAAATGAAGAAACGCAAGTAGGGGTCAGTACAGGGCAACTTGTACTGAATAGATATCATCGGCCAACTCAAAATAGAAACTAATATGCAATGAGTAATAGTATAAATTCAACTATGGCACTTAGCAGATGGCAAACAACAACCAACATGAATAAGTGACAACAACACTAAAATAAGTACGATCAATAATATCAATATCACACATGACGACTCGTGTCTCCAAACCAAGCTATTTTGGGAATTGAGTTCTTTGAGATTGAGCACATTACGTTGTTTCTATATGTTTTCCTTTAATGTTACCATGTCAGAATGAGACACTCGATCCAATAATATCGTGTTGGAATATGACACCCGATCAATAATATTGTGTCGAAACGTGACACCCGATCCAATAATAATGTGTCGTAACGTGACACCCGATCCAATAATACCGTGTCAGAACGTGACACCCGATCCAATAATACCAGGTCAGAACGTGACACCCGATCCAAATATATCATTAATTCATTTGTCATTCTTTATCATCTCTTTGGACTTCCTCAACAATATATCATTAAACCTTCTTTATTCGAGGCATCACTTTAATACAACAAGTTTAAGATTGTGAATTTTTCGGCCTTGGGTGTCACACCCCAACCCTAGGTGAGGCGGACAAGTACCATATGAACACATTCTTTACAAGTCACCAATGATGAGAAAGTAAATTACTACTATGCAGATATATTTACTAATGAGAAGCTTCATATACAACACATGTTGACTAGCTGAACCGATACATGTGACAAGTGAAACTATGAATTCACATAATAGCTTTACAATGTCTACAAAGCCTCTACTGAAATCCATGACTGTACCACTATGAAATACGCATAGTAAAGACTCGGCAAAGCCCCTAATCAAGCTGGATCTCACCAACTTGCTTGTATTGGGGAGATCTACTAGTTGAGTACCTGTACCTGCAACATAAAATACAGCGTCCCCAATAAGGACGTCAGTACGAAATAATGTACTGAATATGTAAAGCATAATACAACCATATGTAAAATGAGAACTCAAATGAAACCAAATACCAATAGATAAGGATTAGAGACCACCTTTGCTTATACTTGTGGAATCGTGTATGTTACATTCTTTTTTTATGTATGTTACATTCTTTTCTTTACTTTTCTTTGCATTATATTATTTATAAGACATATGATACAAATGACCAGCTGATCAGTGGTAGATGAGGATGACCTATGCTAGGCATTTTAACCCTTGTGATGTTGTCCTCATAATTCCACAAATTGGGATCGGCCCATGCTAGGCTTTCGCCCCTGAGCTGCCACCCTTCTATACCAATTGGGATTGACCCATGCTAGGCATTTGCCCCTGGGCTGCCACCCATAATTATATTCACTTAGATTTTTTAATCTTTGAGATTGTTGTTTTGATGTTCATAACTCTTTTGAGATTGTTCTTTTGATGATCATAACTCTTTTGAGATTGTTGTTTTTATGGTCATAATCATTGTTGAGATTTGGAACTATGGACCAGTAGTAGAAGACACATGAATATGGACTTACGATAATAATAATAATAATGACCTGGGAAGCAAACGTGACATGAATATGTAATACTTAAGAGCTTATATGACTCAGTAAGCATTTTGGCATCTCAAATTGAAGCACATATCAAGTGAAAACATTTAACATTCAGCCAAGAGATTTGAACTCTATATGATAGCCAAATACTCACTAACTAATATCAAATACAAGGTATACATGAACGTGGAACCAAGGGAGAACGTTGGTAGATTCAACTTTAAGACGGATACAAATTCCAAGTAAGTACATATAAATACCATGTGTAATCTAGGATCATTTTGGTTTTTATAAGGGAAATAGGTGCCAAGGGTACTTTGACGATGAAACAAGTTTAAACCTTGCATGCTAATACTTGGTATAGTAAGCACGCACATTTAGTAAGAAACTCATATTAGAGTACTCACTTGACTGCTCTAGGGAGTAGGAGTTGCAACTATGGATTAGTCACTACCAAGGGCACTTAGAAAGCTTACTTTTTGTAATGCAAGTGTTGAATTCATGCCAAAGAAATAGGAAATCGAATAGCCTTACATACCTTGCTATACAATTCAAAACGTATGACTTAAGCTCCTTCTTTCTAGATTACTAATCTACAATAAAATAAGTTGTAAGACTAGTATTAGTAGCTAATCAATCAATTTGAGCTACTTGATCTCACCTAAATAGTAACCAAGCAGTAATCATGCAATTTATCTAGCTAGTGTTTTCTTTCCTTCCCTTTCCCTTTAATCGCGTCTATATATTGTACAATCTTCGTATCAGGTCCTCCCCAAAACTCCCTGCAATATTTAAGTCCTTTAACATCTCCATAACTTTCCCGCACATCCAGTCACATCCCTTATCATAACATACATAAAATAATCCTTAAAATAATAATGTAGCAGAAGTAATATGAATCATGGTTTCTGATCACCAACACTTGAGAGCTAACATTACTTTTAAAGTGCTCAAACAAGCTCATAACTAAATTTAGAGAGGACTCCCCTCCATGGCTGTCCCAACATGCACTAATCACCAGAACATCCTCCCCAATATTACACCATGTAAAAGTAACAATTTCCAACTTAATAACACATACAAAGTGTCCTAATTTATTCAAGCACAAGACGAAGAATATTGCAGTAGCTTACCTTGCTGGACAGAACTACCACTTGCTAAGACTTGGATTCTTCAAGGTAAAGGTTATCCTCCTTAACTTGTCTAAAATTACACCTTCCAATAGCTTGAACTCCCTAATATTCAAGAACCCTAATGGTATTTAATGGCTGATGTATGAAGCTAAGAGAGAGAAGAGAAAAAGCTCTAGAAATCAGATTTTTTGTCAAAGTAAAAATGGTTGGAAAAAGCTGATATCAATCCCTTTTAAAGGGACCTGCTTTGGCCGACTTTCTCACTCATTTTGGGCCATAATTTGTCAAGTAGGTGACCTACCTACATGAACTTTTCACTTTGGCCTTTTTGTACTTAAGAATATTGGGTCTTTTGCCACCTTTTTTTTACTTCATTTACAGCCAACATGTGTCTTTAATTTCGATCACACATATTAGTAGGTGATTCACCTACTTTTCCATTCAAATTATTTCTTGTGGGCTTGGAAAGATTGGGCCTTGGCTGTCCGTTTTCCCCTTATTCTTCTAATCAACTTGGGCCAGATTGATGCAAGTAGGTGGTAGTGCACTTGGCCCAATAACATGGTCAAAAGAGTCTTAGTAGGTGATGCACCTACTTGGTCCTTTGGGTTGGTCAATAAGTCAAAGTAGGTGATGCACCTACTTGTCACCTACTAGCTTAGTGTAGTCAATCAAGCACCTCAATATCTTATTCCATTTCTAGACCTTAATATTTAATTTAACTTAAAACTTATATACACTATGTCAATTTAAACTTTAGACACAAATACCACCTTATGATCTCAAGTTTAAATACTTCCATCGACGTCAACTTAATCGGGTCGCATCAAAATCTATGAGCAGTTCACGTTAAACCTATTCTATTGTCACTAGTCGCATAGTAAACCGAGTCCATAACTATACCACAAGGCAATTTATAAGCGTCATATAAATAGAACTAGTACACGTAGAATACGGGGTGTTACATTGGGATTACAGACCAATCACAACAACACATATATTATTCAAACCATAACAACCAAGTACATAGAAAACTTCACAATATCACACAATGAATATCAATCGCTTTTAAGAGTCTATCTATTACATAGAATAAATCATAATCTACCTCTATCGAAGAGCCGAAGTCAAACCAACTAATTCCTCAATGCTTTTCCTTTCTTCAATATCTCAGAATATTTCCAATCTATCAAATATATAATATTGGTAAGTTAACGAGTCCATTGACACCCATATTACTATATGCCTAACCTATACCGAAAAACTCACCCAAACTATAGTCAAATTCCTAAACTCTGATACCAACTAATTTATCAAGTCTCATATGTCTCAAATTTTAAACCTAGGATTAAGTCTCAATTACTACAATACAACTAATATTTAATTACTTATCTCAATATATCAAAACCTAATTTATACTATGATAACCAAATTTATAATATTTAAAATTAAAGTCACTGGTAAACCAGTGGCAGCCAATACCTATCCTTACGCTTACATCCAAAATACCAATTCCAACCATACAACTCATGAATTGCACCTTAATTGATCATAATTATAATTGTTTTCTCACCTCAATTCCTTCCCACATAATCAATTTCATATAAAGTATATTACTAAATTTCATATCATAATTATAACAATATAAAATTTGTTAGTGCTAAAGATTTAATATAGTGAATCTTCTAAACAGTGCTATGAAGGAATTGTACATGAAGTACTAAAGAAACTCACAATTCTTTACTAATAATTATACCATCAACGGTAATCACTGTTCCATAACTATCCACTAATAATTTATCTCCAAAAGACCATTGTTGGCCACCAATTTGCCAATTGAAATTGCAATTGCATTAAGCTTTTAAATCTGTCGTATGTTACTAATCCAACTTTCATTTATTCCCCCTTAATATTTTTATACAACCCACTATTATAATAATGACATATGACCCTATTCATAATTACAAATACAAGGATTAGATCGTAATGACAATTACCTGAAGTTTTCTCGTTCTTCTCTCGTAGTTATGTGTCCGTGCTGCTGTGGTTTCTCCCTTTTGTGATAATGACTCACACATAATATCAACTGTCATTTAACTATAATTTATAATTATCTGTACATATGAGTTAAGGGTATAGGATATTAAATAAATCATATTATATATGGAGTTAGCCCATTAACCACCAACTAAATAATAGATTATTTAACAAATACCCGCTAATTAAATAACCGTAAATAAACGAAAGGTTCAAGATTCTCATTTAAAAATTACGGGAAGGATCTAAATAGTTCTAAGACTCAAAATAATCTAATGGGTCGTTACAATGGGATAGTATTTGACACACGTGAAAATGAATGTATTGTTTAATAAGGTAGGGTTATATTTTAGTTGAAAATAAATATCCACACGAAAAAAAATTGTCGTCAGATAATGTATTGTCACAACACAAATTCACAAGTCGTGATGGCACCTATGTTCCCAACCAATAGGTAAGCCAATCCAACATATTTCAAATATACGGGTTTAAATAAGAAACATCATGCAACAAGTCAATAATACATCAACTAATGCCCATATGCTTTGGCATTCTCGGATTACAATCCGCCCACTATAGTAATAAACTTTCCCTTTATAACATCAGTACTCGTACCAATGCCCGTCACACCATTGGTACGAGACCCCCATCCTTCGCCCTTACCCCTGGTCTATTTCATTTTTAATCTTTAATTAGACAAATGTTCTTCAATGAAGTCTGAAAGTCTTAACATGCCTTCAATGCCGAACCCGTGCCACGAATCCTCAAGATTTTTCCTTCCCTTTTTGCAAAGCTTCGGAACGTTCACAATCTACCAATTATGCAATATTCATAAGTAAGCGAGTTCATAGACACTCAGATTGCTACACTTCTAACCTAAACCAAAAACTCATCAAATTGCTATAATTCAAGCTCCTAATTGTGGTGCCAACTAATATGTCATGTCTTATATTTCCTAAAAATCAAGCCTAGTGTTAAGACTCAAACTCTCCAAGTATCTCAAATTCAATGCTAATCATATAATATACACCTAATAATTAATTACCTATCTTAATATATCAAAAATTAAATTTATAATGTGATAATAATAAGAAACATACACCAATTTGAACCATTTACGAAAACTAAACTTGCAGAACCTCCAAATTCCTATGTGCCCCTATATCTCTGCATACAAATACAAATCCAACAACAAACAAAAAAAAAGCTATCACTAATGGCAATCATTAAGCAGACAACACTTAGCACTAGGAAACAAAAAAATTCTCCCCCTCTAAACCCAGAAAAACCAACACTAACGCTACACTACTGCCAAGTTTGGCTAACTTCCAAATTCCTTAACAACATTAACTAATATAATAATATTTTATTTTGAGACTTAGAAATTAAAGCATGAAACACTTTAGAACTTTTTTTCATCACTCACCTGCATTCTGATCGAGTCGCCCACGTCTTCGCCTGTAAGTTTGTGTGCCCTTATTTCTTTTACTTACTCAGATTATGATAAAAAAATATTAAGCCCCTCTAACTTATTTGTTATTATGTGGGCCAAGTGATAAAAATAATTAAATAAGTCATGGACTTGACCCATTAACTATTCAACTATATTAATTATTTAATAATTATTCATTAACTAAATATTCGTAGTTACCGAATATTTCAAAAATTCCGTTTATATTTTACGGGAAGAGTCAAAATAGTTCTAGTTTTCAAAATGACCTAGCGGGTCGTTACATTATCTACCACTTAAACAAACGTTCGTCCTCGAACGGTAAAAGAATAGAACGTACCTGAACGCTCAAAAAGCTGAGGATATTTACTCCTCATATCTGATTTGGTCTCCCATGTAGCCTTCTTCACCGGACGATGCTTCCATTGAACCTTTACTGAAGCAATTTCTTTTGACCTTAACTTTCAAATTTGCCTATCCAAAATGGTTACCGGCTCCTCCTCAAAAGTCAAATTCTGATCAAGTAACACTGAATCCCATTGAATCACATGAGCACCACCCTGATGATACTTTTTCAACATCGAAATATGAAATACAGGATGAACACCCGAAAAACAAGGTGGCAAAGCAAACTGATATGCCACCTCACCAATATGCTCTACAATCTCGAAAGGACCAATATACCTTGGGCTCAACTTGCCCTTCTTTCCAAATTTCATCACACCCTTCATGGGTGAAACCTTCAATTGAACCCTCTCTTCAGCCATGAACTCCAAATCATGAACCTTCGATCTGCATAACTCTTTTGCATACTTTGAGCCATGAGAAGTCTATCTTGGATCAACTTGACCTTGTCCAAGGACTCCCTCAACAAATTTGTACCCCACGGTCTATCCTCAAATGCATCAAACCAACCAATTGGAGATCGACATCTCCTACCATACAAAGCCTCAAATAGTGCCATCTCAATATTTGAATGGTAACTATTATTGTAAGCAAACTCCGCTAATGGCAAGAACTGATCCCAGTGACCACCAAAGTCGATCACACTCCCCCGTAACATGTCCTAAAAAACCTAAATAGTCCGTTCAGATGGACCATCAGCCTGAGGGTGAAAGGCTGTACTAAGATCCACCCAAGTTCCCAACTCCTTCTGCATAGACCGCCAAAAATGAGATGTAAATTGTGTGCCACGATAAAAAATAATAGAAAGGGGAACCCCATGCAAATGAACTATCTATCGAATATAGATCTTGGCTAACTTCTCTGAATTATAGGTAGTCTAAAGTGGTACGAAGTGTGCAGTCAATCGATCCACGATGACCCATATAGCATCAAACTTGCCCAAGGTACGAGGCAACCTTACCACAAAGTCCATAGCAATACGCTCCCACTTCCACTCAGGTATGGGCATCCTCTGAGTCGCACCTCCAGGTTTTTTGTGTTCATACTTCACTTGGTGACAATTCAAACACCTAGATACAAAATCTACTATGTTTCTCTTCATACGACACCACCAATAATGTTGCTTCACGTCACGATACATCTTAGTAGCCCATAGATGAATAGAGTACCTTGAACTATGTGCCTCCTCCATGATCAATTTAGTCAATTCACCGGTCTGAGGAACACAAATATGACTTTTTCTCCTCAAAACTCCCTCACTATCAAGAGTTGCATCCTTGGCTTCTCCTTTTGACACCTTGTCTCTAATCTTATATAAATCACCATCATCAAACTGTTGAGCCCGAATCTGCTCCAACAAGGATGACCTAGCTTCCATATAAGCCAACACCTTACCAGATTCTGAAATATCAAGCCTCACAAAGCTATTAGCCACGGATTGCATATCCCTAGCTAAAGGATGCTCGCCAGCATGTAACAAGTCTAGACTACCCATACTTACCGCTTTTCAACTCAAGGCATCTGCTACCACATTTGCCTTACTCGGATGATAAAGAATAGTCATGTCGTAATCTTTGAGCAACTCCAATCATCTTCACTGCCTCTGATCGAATATATACTAGAGACTACGATGATCCGTGAACACCTCACAATGCACACCATAAAGATAATGCCTTCAAATTTTCAATGCTAACACAACAGCCGCCAACTCCAAATCATGATTATGATAGTTCTTCTCATGAGCCTTCAACTGTCTCGAAGCATAAGTTATCACCTTCCCCTTCTTCATTAATACGCAACCAAAACTGATTCGAGAAGCATCACAATATACAACAAAATCCTCTCCTTTCACGGGTAGGGTCAAAATCAGAGCAGAGCTTTTGGAAACTCACCCCACACTCGTCAGACCACTGAAACATCACTTCTTTCTGGGTCAATCTATTTAATGGGGATGCAATGGACAAGAATCCCTCAACAAATCATCGATAATAACCTATAAGGCCTAAGAAACTCTGAATCTCAGTAACTGAAGCATGTCTGACCCAATCTCGAACTGCCTCAATATTCTTAGGATACACCATAATACCTTCATTAGACACTACATGTCCCAAGAATGCTACCGAACTAAGCCAAAACTCACTCTTTGAAAACTTTGGATAGTGCTTCTTCTCCTTCAGAATCCCAAGCACAATCCTCAAATAGTGCTCGTGTTCCTCCTTACTATGGGAGTATATCAATATATCATCTATGAAAACAATAACAAAGGAATCCAAGTACGGTCTGAACACTCCGTTCATCAAGTCCATAAAAGTTGCTGGGGATTAGTCAATCCGAAAGACATCACTAAAAACTCGTAATGGCTATAACGTGTTCGAAAAGCTGTCTTAGGGATATCCTCCGCCCTAACCTTCAGTTGATGATAGCCGGATCTCAAGTCAATCTTGGAGAAAATTGAAGCACCCTGTAGCTTATCAAATAAATCATCAATACGAAGGTATCTGGTACTTATTTCTGACGGTTACCTTGTTCAACTGCTGACAGTCAATACACATACGCATCGATCCATCTTTCTTCTTCACAAATAACACTGGAGTACCCCAAGGAGATACACCCGGTCTTATAAGACCCTTGCTCAACAAATCCTGCAACTGCTCCTTCAACTCTTTCAATTCAGTCGGTGCCATACGATAATGAGGAATGTAAATAGGTTGAGTGCTTGGTTCTACGTCAATACAAAAATCAATATCACGATCAAGTGGAAGACCTGGTAAATCTGTCAGAAATACCTTTGAAAATTCACTCACCACCGGAATAGACTCAAGCATAGGAGTCTCAACACTAGTATCTCGAATGTGCGCCAAGTAAGCCAAACATCCTCTCTCTACCAAGTGACGATCCTTAAGAAATGATATCATCGCTTTAGGAGGGTGACTAAGAGAATCTCTCAATTCTACTATAGGAATTCCAGGCATAGCTACTGTAACTGTCTTGGCATGACAATTTAAAATTGCGTGATAAGGAGATAGCCAATCCATACCAAGAATCACATCAAAATCTACCATATCTAAGACCTTTAAATCTGCATGAGTGTCATATCCCATCAAGGTAACTACACATATTCGATACACTAGATCTACCACTACAAAATCCTCAACAGGAGTAGAAACATGTACTGGCAAATCAAGAGACTCACATAATATATCCAGATTCGAAGCAAAATATGTGGACACATAAGAATAAGTAAAGCCTGGATCAAATAATACAGTAGTTGGATGATGACAAACCAAAATAATACCTGTGATAACAACATCTGAAGCCTCAGCCTCTGGCCTACCTGAAAAAGCATAACAGTGAGAACAACCGCCCTTAGATTGTGAACATCCACGAGAACAACCTCAACCAGAAGGAGAACCACCTCTACCTGAAAGAGAACCACCTCTACCACTTTGTACACCTCCCCTAGTTGGAGGTTGTGCAGCCCTGAAAGTCGATGCCTGAGAACCCTGATGCAAGCCACCACGTCTGGTTCTAGGTAAATCTCTCACAAAGTGTCCCATATCACCGCACTCAAAACAACCCCTACGAGATGTAGGATGATGAGAGGAACCTGAATGACCAGAATTTCCTCCACGGCCTACAGGTCTAGAAGATGAACCCTGTGAAGTATGCACTAAAATCAAAGAACCATGCCCAACGTAACCAGCCTCAGACGCTGGTATAACACCGTGAATGGGTCTGCTAGACTGAGAGTGATAACATCTCCCTAAGTAACCTCGACTCCTAGGTGGAGCACTAGCATAATCACCTGAATGACGGGTCCTTTTACCCTCACGCTGCTCAAATCCCTCGCATCGAATCATCTCAAACTCCTTAGCAATATCTACCACTTTTTGGAACGAAACACCAGAAGTAGCAACCTGAGAAACTCCCATACGAATCAGAATAATCATCCCCTTAACAAACCTTCTCACTCTCTTAGCCTCTGTGGGAAGTATCATCGAAGCATGCCTAGCCAAGGCATGGAATTTACCCTCATACTCTGTGACTGACATACTATCTTGTTGCAAACCCTAGAAATCATCCCTCTTACGCTCCCTATCACTGCGTGGAACAAACTTGCCTAGAAAAACCTGAGTAAACTGAGTCCATGATAGTGGAGGGGATCCTCTTGGCCTACTACTAATATAATCCCTCTACCACTGCTTGGCAAAGCCATTCATGAAATTATGTGTAGTCAACTCCATGAGACTCCACTAATCCAAGATTATGCAACATCTCATGACAACTAACTATAAATCCATATGCATCCTCAGTTAAGTCACCAGTATAAGTAGGAGGATTCATTAGTTTGAACCTCCCAAACATCTTTTGTTCATCAATGGTCATGGAAGGCCTGTTCGCCAACTGTGATGCAATACCTGACAATTCCATACTATATAAACAGGGAGCTATAACAGCAGCTGGCTGAGTCCTGGGAGTCTGAGAATCTGGAGCAACCATCGGATCTGGAGTCTAACCTCTAACACGGGTCTGTGAGGCATCAAAGGTGACATGCAAAGTTCCTGCCTGAGCCATTCCCTCTAGAAGCCCTAACATACGAGCCAAGGTATCTTGAAGCACTGGGGAGGCAATAATACTAGGTGGAGCCTGAGTTGGTCCATCCCTCTCAACACGATCCTGCACATCCCCATGACTAACGTCTGCATCAGGAGGTACTATTCTATCATGGCCCTGGGTAGCTATTGGTACTTGTCCTTCCACGGGTGCTGCAATACGACCCCTACCCCGACCTCAACCTCGACCTCGTCCCCTGCCTCTACCTTGGATAGTGCTCCCAAAAGCAGGAGCAGGAATAGGCTCCTGATCACCACCTGCAGATGTACGAGTCCTCACCATCTAAGAGAGAATGAGATATCAAGATTAGAATTTCAACAAGGTCAAGTGTGCACGATAATGAATGAAAGAATAAAATTTTCCTAAATCCTGTAGCCTCTCGAAGATAGGTATGGACGTCATCATACCGATCTGCAAGACTATACTAGACATTGCTCTTGTACTCGTGAGAACGATGAACCTAGAGCTCTAATACCAAATTGTCACGACCCAAATTCACAAGTCGTGAAGGCACCTATGTTCCCAACCAATAGGTAAGCCAACCCAACATATTTCAAATATACGGGTTTGAATAAGATACACAATCACACAAAGAATTTTATTAATAAGACTACCAACATCTTGTGCCAAAACACATTTTAGACACAAAACACTAAACAAACCCAATACTAAAAGCCTCATCTTGTTAATTTTCTTTTTAAATTATGGTTTTTAGCTGAGAAAATGGTTGGTATTTATAAGGAAAATATAGAATGAAGAGGTGCAGAATTTTCAACTGAAATTTATTCTGAGTGGAGAAGTATGACTTGTTAGGTGTGTTTGGAACAAAAGGAAAATGTTTATTTTTGATAAATATTTTTCTAATAAATGATGTTTATTAAAAATGAGAAAATTAAGGAATATAGAGAAAATAAGTTTCAAAAATAATTTTTTTATATTAATTGTGTCCTCTTTATTATTCCTCACCCACCTTTGATAATATTTATCTACATAATATACAAATATTTTAAATATAATATTTTTAACTTACGGACCAAATACAAAAAAACTAATTTTAAAGCCTATATGCTTTGGCATTCTCAGATTACAATCCGCCTACTATAGTAATAAGCTTTCCCTTTATAACACTAGTACTCGTACCAAAACCCGTCACACCATTGGTACGAGACCCCCATCCTTCGCCCTTACCCATGGTCTATTTCATTTTTAATCTTTAATTAGAAAAACGTCCTTCAATGAAGTCTGAAAGTCTTAACATACCTTAAATGTCGAACCCGTGCCACGAATCCTCAAGATTTTTCCTTCCCTTTTCGCAAAGTTTTGGAACGTTCCCAATCTACCAATTATGCAATATTCATAAGTAAGCGAGTTCATAGACACTCAGATTGCTACACTTCTAACCTAAACCAAAAACTCATCAAATTGCTATAATTCAAGCTCCTAATTGTGGTGCCAATTAATATGTCACGTCTTATATTTCCTAAAAATCAAGCCTAGTGTTAAGCCTCAAACTCTCCAAGTATCTCAAATTCAATGCTAATCATATAATATACACCTAATAATTAATTACCTATCTTAATATATCAAAAATTAAATTTATAATGTGATAATAATAAGAAACATACACCAATTTGAACCATTTACGAAAACTAAACTTGCAGAACCTCCAAATTCCTATGTGCCCCTATATCTCTGCATAAAAATACTAAATCCAACAACAACAAAAAATCTATCACTAATGGCAATCATTAAGCAGACAACACTTAGCACTAGGAAACAAAATATTTCTCCCCCTCTAAACCTAGAAAAACCAACACTAACGCTACACTACTGCCAAATTTGGCTAACTTTCAAATTCCTTACCAACATTAACTAATATAATAGTATTTTATTTTGAGACTTAGCAATTAAAGCATGAAACACTTTAGAGTTTTTTTCATCACTCACCTGCAATCTGATCGAGTCGCCCACGTCTTCGCCTGTATGTTTGTGTGCCCTTACTTCTTGTACTTACTCAGATTATGATAAAAATATATTAAACCCCTCTAACTTATTTTAATTATGTGGGCCAAGTGATAAAAATAATTAAATAAGTCATAGACTTGTCCCATTAACTATTCAACTATATTAATTATTTAATTATTATTCATCAACTAAATATTCATAGTTACCGAATATTTCAAAATTTCCGTTAAATTTTATGGGAAGAGTCAAAATAGTTCTAGTTTTCAAAATGACATAGCGGGTCGTTACATGTATCACGAATCGTGTGATAATGAATGTGTTGTTTAATGATTTTAAGAAGATATTTGTCAGGTGAAAGAAAAACTCCACACACTAAAAAATTCATTATATAAGCTATTATAAGTCACGCGGTAATAAATATGTGTCGTTAATTGAGTGATGAGTGATATTTGATAAATGAGAGAAAACATTCACTCACAAAAAGGAAACCTAATAAGTTATCATGAATCAAATAATAATAAATGTGTCATATAATGAGGGTAGGGTTGAGTTAATTAGGACATGTGCCATTTAGTTAGATTACAATGAATAATTAAAAGCTTAATTATCCTGAAATTTAATTTGTATGTGATATTTTAAAATAAATTTACCATATGAAAAGCCATGTCTTTTTTTTAAAGCACAAAAAATCTTTTCATTTACACTATTATAAAATCAATCATATACATAACTATGCTATTTTCTATTATTTTAGTTGTCTTCAGTTCACTGGATAAATATTATTATTATTATTTTTAATGCTTTAAATCTTATGATGTTAATATAGATATATTAATGATATAATAAAATGTCTTTTATATCTAGAAATAAACTCAAATATTAATAGAAGATAAAATTATTTTATTTACATAATTCATGAAAAATTTAAACTTGAAAAATGAAAATAAAAGAACTGTTTTGCTATATTGATTTTGACTTTTAATTAGAAATTAGATTGAAATTTACTATGTCACATTAAATAATTTTAACAATATTTTTCTTCTAAAAATAATTTGTCAAAAATATAATCAAGATGATAAGTTGTTTGTTATTTGAAAATTTTAAGTTCTCAAATTATTTCAAGTGAAAATAATTTATGTTGAATATGATTTTACTATATAATGTATTGTGTAATTATTAGTGATATTTGACAAATAAAAAAACATTCATATAAAAACACTCATCATTAAATAAGCTATTATAAATCATGTTATAATTAATATATTGTTTGATAAAGGTGAGTTTTTTAATAAAATAGAGGGGGTGTTTTAATTAGGACATGTACAATTTAGTTAGCTTAAAATTTCTATTTACAATATTACGCATTCCAAAGTCATAACCATTGGTGATTTTTTCTTTGATAAATTTTTCATATAAAAACTTATGTCTTTTCAAAAAAATAAAAACATAAACGAAAAATAAAAAATAAGACATAAAGTAACACTTGAACTTGTTCCGAAGTTTCATAAAGACACCTTAACTTGCGGACGTTCTATTACCCCACTAAACAATATTATTACATCATTTTTTGTCCACCTGACATAGAGAGTGTGTGCACTCTCTCAAAGAGAATGAACAACCTAAAATAACTAATACAATTTTATTTTTACAAGTATTTTATTATAAAATATAATTTCTTATTTTTCTTATTATCTTAACATGTTTTCCTTTTTATTTTCTCTTTCTTTCTTTATTCTTCAAAAAATCATTGCCATCTCCATTGAAGCCTTTTCACTTTCAATGTCACCATTTTTACCACAACTTCACATTCTTTTTTTACTACTATTAGTTTTACTCTCTTTAATTTTAAAACTTTATCTAAATATTTTCTTACATTTCGAACAATTTGATAAACCCATTGATTTCAAGATTATTAGGAAGTATCATATAGTTTTTTTTTATCTAATTCATCAAGTTCTTTAAATTTTCGGGGAATTCATTGATTCTTTTAAAGGTATAATTTCTAATTTTGAAGTTATATGATAAAGAATAATTGACGATACCTTCAAAATTTTAATTTTTCTTAGAAAAATAGTTAGTTTTGTTATTAATAATTCAATAATGTCTAGAAAATAGTATGAATTCTTTTATAATAAAAAAACCATTGAAATAAGAATTTGACGAGAGAAGAAGAAGAAAAAAAAGAAAAAAAATGAGAGAAGGGTTCAACTTGACGTGGGGGGTGGGGTGAGGGTGGGAGGTCAAGAAAAAGAAAAAAATTTGAGGGATGAATCATGTGAAAATGGGGGGGGGGGGGTGTGGAAGATGAAGTGAAATTTAAGATGAAATCAAAATTAAAACGTCACGACCCAAAATGAGTCATGAGTGGCGCTCACACTTAACCTTCTAGGTGGGCGAACCAACAAATATAACCCCAACTTACAAAATATAAGGATAATGCGGAAGCTCAAAATCTAATTAAATATCGTTTCCCAAAACTTGAAAGTCATCACATCGAGGACATCTAATCTATGATTACTAATGCTAAGAGTATCAAAGACAATAGGATAAATAAATAAAATAGTTTGTGTCCGAAAACTAAGGACATCATACCATGGACGAGAGAATCCAACACGAGAATAGCTCACCCTGGAACCTGAGGTGCTGGAGACTGGCTAGAGCTGAGGGCAAGTCGAAGTCGTTTGTACACTCGTTGCACTCCACAAAAGGAAAACAAAGAAAAACACAAGTAGGGCTCAGTATAGGGCAACATGTACTGAGTAGATATCATTAGTCGACTCAAAATAGTAACTAATATGCATAAAGTAATAGTATAAAATCAACTATAGCACTTAGCAGGTGATAAGCAACAAACAACATGAACAAGTGACAACTGAAGCAAGTACGTATCAATCACAATATCATGCGCACACACGAGGACTCACGCCTCCACACCACGCTCATTTGGAAAATGGGTTCTTTGAGATTGAGTACATTCAGTTAATTCAATATATTTCCTCTTTAATATAATTGTGTCGGAACGTGACACCCGAATCAATAAATCTATTTCGGAATGTGACACCCGATCCTATCATACCGTGTCAAAACATGACACCCGATCCAATAATATCGTGTCGAAACGTGACACCCGATCCTATAATACCGTGTTAGAACATGACACCCGATCCAATAATACCATTAATTCATTTGTCATTCTTTATCATCTCTTTAAAATTCCTTAACAATAATTCATTAAGCCTTCTTTATTCAAGACGTCACTTTAATACAACAAGTTTAAGATTATGGACTTCGCAATCTTGGAATTACAGACCAATCACAACAACACATATATTATCCAAACCAGAACAACCAAGTACATAGAAAATTTCACAATATCACTCAATGAATATCAATCGCTATTAAGAGTTTATCTATCACATAGAACAAAATCATAACCTACCTCCACCGAAGAACCGAAGTCAAGCAAGCTACATCTCCAATGTTTTTCCTTTCCTTAATGCTTCCGAACCTTTTCAATCCATCAATTATATATGCATAATTTGTAAATTAACGAGTCTATAGACACCCTATTACTAATGTCTAGCCTAGACCCGAAAATTCACCTAATTCTATAATCAATTTCCTAAAGTGAACCTAAGGGTAAGTTTTAATTCCTCCAATTAACATAACTTTAATGGAATTTAAATAATTCGATACACCTAATATTTAATTACCTATCTCAAAATATAGTTTATTATGTGAGAACAAATATTAATAAATAAAGATGGAAGCCACTAAGTCATGACACCAGTGGCAGACGGACTAACATCAAGCCAAACCCAATTCCTATACATCAGTTACTGCCCAATTACACATATATAATATATATTTAACCTTCCCTGCAACCTAACCCTTCAACCATCAATTGTTTCTACGTATAACTTGACCAATCACGTTCTCAACTTTGCCCTTTTTCAATTTTCCAATCATTCAACATATATATCCACTGACACCAATCCACCAATTTTATATAATTATCAATGTTATCTATTTGATATTTCATAAGTACTATATTCAATTCAAAATTAGATAGTTAATAAATTATAAAGAAGCGTACCAGTAAAATTGATCTTTGATGTCGCCGCTTTCTCTTTGTTTTCCTCTTTCCATTTTTTCTTTTCTTCTACAGATTGTTTCCTACCCTAATTATTTAAAAATTAATTATAAAAGTGGTAAAAGTGATCCATTATTAATTTTTATGTTATTTTCTTTAACCACCAACTAAATTAATGATTTAAATTACCTCCTTAATTTCATAATTATGGTTACGAATAGTCCAAAATATCCATTTAGAATCTATCGAAAAGTATTTTATGAAATAAAAAGCTCTTGTACTCAAAACGACCGAACGGATCGTTACATTAGATACCAATTTACCTATTGTTCGTCCTCGAAAGATCGAAAAGACGAGGGTAAAAGAAACGTACCTGAATCGATAAAAATGTGTGGATATCTTTCATGCATATGAACCTCATTCTCCCAAGTGAACTCTTCAACTGACCGATTCTTCCACTGAACCTTGATAGATGCAATCTCCTTTGACATCAACTTGCAGACCTCCCTATCTAGAATAGCTACATGCTCCTTCTCATAAGACAAATTCTCATCAAGTAGGACTGAATCCCAACGAATAATATAGTTTCCATCACTATGATATTTCTTCAACATAGACACATGAAACACTAGGTGCACTCCTAATAGCCCTCTCTCACACACTTAAGAACTTTAAACATTCAAATATATTGTGATCTAATCTTATCTCGCTTACCAAACCTCATCACACCCTTCATGGTGAATCCTTCCGCTACTCTTGCTCTCCATAAATTTCAAGTCTATGACCTTCCGATATACATAATACTTCTGCTTGATCTAAGTAATTAATTTTACCTTTTCTAGCAGTTCCCTCAAAAGATCAGTACCACAAGTTCTCACCTCAAATGCATCAAACCAATCAATTGAAGAACTACACATCCTCTACGTAAAATGAAAAAAATTGAAAATAATTCAAAAACTAAGACAATTATTTATATAATATTATCCCAACATATATAATTTTGTCCACTATGATTTTATTATAACGGAAAAGGATCAGTGTGACTATGAATTTGTTGTGTTATTATAGTAGTGATATTTGACATGTATACAAAATATTATTTGTCAGGTAAGTTGTCACGTGGAAATAAACATATTGATTAATGAACATGAAAAAAAAAAACTAACAGGGAGATACACAGAAGAGAAAATATTTGACAGTTAGGCGATCACAAATAACGTGGTCGTGATATGTCGTTTAGTAAGGTGGATAATATTTGACAAGTGGAAATAAAATATTCACGCGAAAAAATTAATCAATAGATAATTTATCAAGTCACGTAGAAATGAACGTATTGGTCAATGAAAATGAAAAATTGTGATAGGAGAATTCACAAGAGAAAAATCATGTTAACAACTATGCAATTACGAATAATGTGATAGTAATATATCGTTTAATGAGGTGGGGTAACACTTGACAAGTGAAAAAAAATACTCCCACGAAAAAGAACAACCGTTACATAATATATCATAAGTCACGTGATTATATTTTCGTGTGAGAAAAATATATGCACGACAAAAATTTGTCGTCGAATAATTTATTATGACTCATGTGACAATGAATGTATCAATTAATGATATTAGGATGATATTTGTTGGGTGGAAAAAAAATTCCACATAACAAAGATTTATTACTAGATAAGCTATTACGAATTACAGGATAACGAATATATATAGTTTTATGAATACATGATATATTTGTTAGATGGGAGAAAAATATTCACGCAAATAAATAAATCACCAAATAAGGTATCATGAAGTTTAATTGAATTTTTTAAATTAAAAATATAAGTGTATTGTTTGGTTGCACAAGTGTAAATCATAAGGTTATATTGAATTTTAAAATTAAAAATTTATATTAGACAAATTAAGGCCTTTATAAATGATATTTAATTGAATATTTAAGATGTATATTGTCGTTTTAAAATATATTAATTAATAAACATATGTTCTTAACTAATATTAAAAACAATTGATTTATATTTTTCAATTTAGTATATTTTAATTGAAATTAATCATAAAAATTAAAAGTACAAAAATTCTATGAACATCTTGAAATGCATGTTTATACAAAAAGATTAATACAGAAAATGGTCAAACCCTAGCCTATTACCGGATTTTCAACTACACATCTATACTTCACGGGAGTCCTATTATCTCCTAAACTACTTTAAAATGGAATAAATAACCCCTTAAGTATATATATTTCACTCTCTTTGAGAGAGTGAGTTGTCTATTCTTTTTAATTTCCATTTTTTTTCTCTTTCTTCTTATTTATCCATACAATTATACTTTCTTCACTATTATCATTGTTGAAGCTTTATCAATGGATGTTTGGTATAAAAACTATCAACAACTAATGCATTTTATGAATAAATAATTTTTCAATAAACTTATTTAGAATATAGCTAACAAATTAAATTTATTTTTAAAAAAAGTACCGATTAATTGATTTTTTACCATCATGAACTCAATAGTAACAAAATCAAAGTGAATTAATCGTATTTTTAAAAACATATTTTCAAACTTATTAGAAGGTACTGAAACAAAGAAATTTCTTCTACATTTTAAAAAAAAGGGATCCTACATGTTCTCCTAAAATCCATGAAAAATCAAAATAAAAAACACAAATTAGTAATTAATTATAAAATTTTAGAAGGAGAAAGAATGAGGAAGAGAGAGAGGTTTCTCAAAGTGGTGTTACAAATTCGTCTCAAATTGATCTTCTTTCACTAAGTCGCCAACATGACTTATTTTCCCAAGAAAAAAAAAACATCCCCCTTATTTTCCCAAGAAAAAAAAAACATCCCATTATTTAAAAATAGCCCTTCTGCAATTTTACTTTGACTTTTTCCAAACCAACCTCAACTCATTCATAAGAATAACAAAACATTTTCTATATTATGGGGTGTGCAAAAATAGAACAAGTTTAAAAAAAAAACATGAAAAAATTGTTGAATGAAAGATTTGATAAGGACCGTTATCTTCTAGGTCTTATGTAATGACCCGGAAAATCATTCTTGAAAATTTTAAAGTTATTTATTAATTACGATTATTTAGTTGACGAATATTTAGCAAATAATTAATAGTTGATAGTTAATGAGCCAAGTCTATAATATTATTTTACCACTTGGCCCATGTATTGAATTAAGTTAAAGGGGTGATTAGCATAACACAAAAATAAATTTTGGCAAAACGTGTACTGGGAAAAGAAACCGCAGACTTCAGGTGAAAACAAGAAATTCTCATCTGTTTCAATTCTACATAAGGTATGTTGTTAGAGTGAATTGGATTGTTATTATTATATTATTTTATTGATTGTTAAAATCAAGGTGGAGGAAAATAATTTGTATCTGTTCCAAATCCTTTAAAAAGAATGGAAATTCCTTTTTTTATTTTATTATTATTATCTGTATCAACCTAAGGGGGTATTTAATGCCCATTAATGGTTCATCATGTTATTAGTGAACATTTAATCAATAGGTTATTTTTTTTTGTATCTTATTGGTTTCGTAAGTTCGTGGGTTAGATAGAAAATTTGGGATGAGGATAAAATAATAATTTATATGGAAAGGTTGGTCATAATAGATGATAAGGAATTGGAAGTTTCAGGTGATAATGTATACATGTAAGAGTAATTAATTAGATAGATTACATTTGTAGGGGAATACTGTGATGAAAGGTAAATCCTTTCGTTCTTGATTATCGCCACCACTGGTTTCGCAACCCACGTTCAATTCAGTTATTTTAATTATTTGTCATATTGTAAACCTAGTTTTAATATATTGAGATAGGTAATTAATTACTAAGTGTATATTATATGATTTAATATTGAATTTTAGGATATTTGGGGAGATTGAGGCTTAACCTTAGGCTTGAAATTTAGCAAATATGACTCTTGACATACAAATTATATCAAAATTTAGGAATTTGATTATAGATTGAGTGAGTTTTTGGGCCAAGGCTAAACACATAGTAATGTGAGTGTTGTCAGTTTTGAAACCTTATTGTTGGTCATTTATTTGAATAGATTGCTTTGAGTTAGGAGGTTCAACGAAAGGGGAGGGCTCAAGTCCCGGAGTGATTGTTCGACTATTTGAGGCAAGTGAATTTCTAAACCCTTGTTAAGTTTATGGAATTCGTGTATTTCCTTGTAATATGTGTTGGGGGTAATGAGAATTGGTGATGGGTTGATTTGTCCACATTGATTGATTCTAATGATGAAAAAGGGGTAATAAAAGGCAATGTGATTAATTGTTTATGTGTGATTGTGTACTTTATTGAACCCATATACTTGTGATAGCTGAGGTGATTACATATCATATTGATATTTGATTGAGATCATCATCCCCTTTATTTGAAATTATATCATGCACATGCATTGACATGAGATTGAGTATAAGTTGGGCACGTAGAGATCGTCCGTGCTGGGGATGGTGAGATGTTAAGATTATAATTTGGGCACGTGGAGATCGTCTGTGCGGAATTTGTTTGATTTATGATAGTGCGTTGAGATCGTCCGCACAGACACGTGGAGATCGTTCGTGTCAGTATATGGACCTCGCGAGTCCCCCATGGGTCATGAACTCTCGATGTATTTCCGAGGAGTATCATGTATTTACGGTTGAGAGAGTACTTGGTATTTTGAGGCATATCATTTCATGGTTTCATATTGCATTGCATCCCATGACATCCTTTATTCTTGATGATTATGTGTTTTATATGTGGTTGAAAAGTACTTGTTATTTGATTACCTCTATTTGATGAACTTGATCTTGTGTGTTGCTGATATTTGTGAGTGCCTTTTTGTGGAAGTTGTGATTGATGAATATTGAGTTTGTTGTTGAGGATATGTAATTCGTTAAAGTGATTGTTGTTGAGCTGGGTGCTATGTATCTGTGAACTGTTAGGTTGGGCTGGTTTTATGCAGGTTGTAGTTATGGAGGTTCGGTTGTTGTGTAAGGAGTACCCGTATTCTATTCCCTTAGCTTGTGTTTAGGAGTTTACTTGCTGAGTACCGTGTGGTTGGGTACTTACCCCTTGCTTCTACAATTTTTTGTAGGTTATGAGCCTGGATTTTTGTGGTACTTGCTATTCTCTTCTTTTTCGAGGCTTCATGGATATTTGTGAGGTAGCTGCTTGTCATCTCAGCAGACCTTCTTTCTCTCTATTTATGATTTTGTTCTATTATAGAAACAAGGTCATTGGAGACTTGTATTTTCTTTCAATTTTGTTATAACACATTAGAGGTTTGTACACGTGACAACCATATTTTTTGGGTATTGTCGAGTTGATTATAAAAATTTATGCATTTTTTTGTAAGGGTTGAGTTTTAGGCTAACTTGTCTTGATGGGATAAGACGAGTGCCATCACGTCCATTTTTGAGTCGTGACAAAATGGTATCAGAGCCCAGGTTCATAGGTCTCACGTGTGTACAAGCCGAGTCTAAGTAGAGTCTCAAGGATCAGTACAGAGACATCTTTACTTATCTTTTCGGGAGGCAATAGTGACTTTTAGAAAAAATCTTCATTTTTTGGATCTCTATTGTGCGTACTTGGTCCGATTTTTATTCTTATCGCTTCACTCTGTTCATTCTCACTTATAGTAATGATTCATGCGTAGTTCCTCATTTGAGCAGTTGGTGTGTCGTGCATGACTTGTATGTTAGACCTAGTACTAAAGTGGAAGTGATAAACTTATGGAAATTATGTGTGGATAGATCAAGAATGTTCAACGATTCTGAGGGGTTAAGTAAGGTTAGTTACCCCAGTAAAGAGAATAGTATTTGTGTGGTATATACAATATTTAGAGTGGTTCGACAATTGAGAGAGAAATTATTAAAGGAAATGCTAGATAATGAACAATGTAACTTTGGAAACTATAGTTAGTAAAGTTGTCATAACATGTATGGACTGCTTAGCAAATGATGAGAATTGTGTTATGCTCCTAATGTAGTTTTATAGATAGAGTGGATATCAAAGAGGGTCATGATACGACTACTATAGTGGTACCGATGGTTACTTGGTTAGAGTTATGGAGTGTGTTAATTTTGCCATTTGACCTAATCTCTGAAAGAGTGCATATCGTTTTGGGTTAGAGAACGAACAGACTTTATAATATTTTGAAACTACTTAATGGGTAGAAATGTATTGGTTATTTGGGTACAATCTTGTCAGTAGGTATGATGTGTTCTAGTGGTGGATCTAACAGACTTTCACAAGTGGTACTAGTGGTATATGGAAACGGACACGTCGATTGTCAAGTGTGAATACTAACTACTTAAAGAGTTATTGATTGTACCACGTGCTCGTATACTGAGATTTGATGTTGCATTTATATTTGAGAAACCAATTAGTTATTACTATGGATATGTGGTTAAAACATTATTTATAAGGAAGATTTTAGTGGTGGATTTTTGGTACGATATTAATGTGTTAGGTTGTGACGTGTATCTCAAGGGTTTTAAATGACTAGTGATTTCATCATAATCTCCATGGAAATGGATCGATATTAGGATGACAAACTTAAGGGTAAATAAAGTTCCAACGAGTATATTGTGTGAACGTAATTGAAGATTTTAGTAAGAAAGTGCATATAAGATTGGGTTAGTCCTTTGATTTTGGTTCGTATAACTGGATTTAAGATGTCGTATTGATGAAAATGTTGACTTCGTGGTGATGACAATAGTTAACTGAGCATGATGGTAATAAGAGTTCATGACGGATTGTGATTGAGATGCAACTATATAATAAGGATAATTGGTTAAACAAATTTTGTATTGTAATGACGACTTACAAGTATTTAAGGTTGTGGTTTGATATTAATTGGTGAGTAGCTTGATTGCATGGAAAGTTATAGGAGGTGCTGAGACACCGCTTAAATTAAATTGAAAGGAGCTAGAATCATGAATGAAAAGAAAAAGTGTAATGTAGTTTAGTCTTTGGAAAGAGGCGATCGAGAACAAAGATATTTACTTAGAGTGCAAGGACAAAATATGTATCAAAATATGTATCTTCAGATAGTAGGAAATTGATTTAAGAGACGCGTGGTTTCATCTATTTTGCTCTACTTATGATAACAGTGTCACGAGATCATCAGATTGATTAAAAATTATTGGATAAGATTTGAGAAAGAAGTGTAGAGCTGTTTAGTTCGAGTGTGGTGATAATTCTTTTATGGTTTTGAGTTTGGTAACTGGTATAGTGGGATTTTTAACGAATGATATGATAAGATCGATGGAAAAGAGATCAATTATAGGCTAAGATACGTGAATCCATTTAGATATTCAATATATGAGCTAATGTTGATAGATAATGTGAGTGTGTTACACAGTTGGGGTCAAATTTAAGTTTCTCATTGTGAGTCTATGTCTGTGGTAGTATGTAGTGTCAAGATATGGATTGGTAAAGTAAGAAATTATTGATCGCATTAAGTGTTAGGCATTTGGAAGGACTTGTGCATGGTTTGGGGTCAGAAATTTGTTACTTTTCATTGTTAAAGGACCTTAGGAAGGTTGTCACTTAAAAGTGTTGGTTTAGAGTATAAGGTAACATGTCATGGGTTGTTGGCAAAAAAAAAAAGATTGGTAAGGGAGTCAGAAAATAAATAAGAGTTTGGGTGTTGAAGAGTTCAAGATATTTAGAATTTACACCATGAGAAGAATTTAAGAAAAATGAAGGAATAAGACATCTCATACAAACCCTTGATTTCTAGTTAAAGGTTATATTGATTTTTGCCTATGAGTTTAGATATGAATGTGAGATGTGAACTAGTTCGGTACAGACTTACTATGGGTTTATCATCGACTTTTATAAATATTGAGTTTTGGTTTGGGTGACAAGCAATGATGTGTGGAATATTCTATGTAGTTATGTCGATCTAGATTGTTCAAATTATGATACGTAACTTATGGATGTCCAACAGTGTGGACACACTTTTACATGGTTAATGAGGATTTCGAGGGGATTGAAACTACTTTGTTCATGGGAAGATACAGACTGTTATGATGCGTTACATAGATATTTTATGTTGAATAGAGGTTACAATCTTATAATATATCAAATTATTGGAGTGACCCACAATTTTTCTGAGTTTAACATGAATTGTGTGACGATTTGGAAATGGTAATTGAAATATGGTATGTTATAGTTTGTGTGGAGTTGACCTTGGGTGTGATTCAATTATCGTACCGCAATGGGAAAATACTTTTATATTTGAAATTAGTATTATCAGTTTTGGGTGTGACCTGTATTTGTCATGAAATGCTTAAATGGAAAAAGAGGGAACCATAGTTCGAAAATTTTGAAGGCGATAATGTTTGCTAAGAAGACTTTAATACTAGTGACAGTTTGAGAGTAAGGTAAATGATTGGTGTGGCTATGATGTTCTGTTAGTATTAAGAGTGTTGACCTTAGTGAAGTACTGTGAAGAGCTTATGTGGTTTGATAAAACAAGAATGTGAGCAATTATAATCGGGACTAGATTGGTGATTATGGGTAGCTAGAAAATTTTATAGATAGAGTCATATGAATGAAAATGTTGGATATGGGTACTATGGAAGAAACATCTAGTGTTATTCGACTTTGGTTCTGTATATTCTTATATGACCATCTACTTTGTTTTGAATATGGTTGGAGTATGATTCGCTACCTATACCCACACGTGTTTTCATATCTATGGGTGAATCCCTAGTGGTGGATCGGGTGTACCGATCCTGTGATTGTCCTTTTGGTAGGGTGACATCCTTGGTTAGATTTGTTCATTTCAGTTATGGAAGATTTGGTGTTGTTTGGGATAGTTGAAGTATACTAGTGATTCTACACGCACAACCTTGATTAAGAGAGTTCATACAAGTGCTACCATGGATACTTACAGTTGTCTAATAGTCTTAATATTCATCTCGCCATCGAGGTCACGTTCCGAATATGTGTGATTGAATGAAAGGAGCATTGGGTCTAGCTCTACCGTTATTAAAGGTTGTCTACAATAATAGCTATTGATCTAGCATTTTGATAGTGTTGTTAGAGGTTCTGTTAATTTGGGTGTATCGCTAGCTAAGTGGTTACTTGATCTTGTTCTTCTTTGTGTTAGATAAGTTTGATTCTCCCTTGATGAGTACATGATGTCTAAATATCATATTTTTATAACTTAAACACGTGAAAATATTGTGTTGTGAAAAGAAAATTTTGATAAGTTATGTGATGGTTTGTGAATTACGAGTGTGTGGTGGTTGGTTCAGATTCACTTCTGGTTGTAGTTGGTATTGATTCAAAATTTTATTGTGGTTATCTGAGAAAAGATTCATTGTGGGATTGTGTAATGGTCTGGAGGGTTTCGGTTCAAACTGAGTTCACATGTTAGTTTGCGGTTTGGTAAGCACTTCTGATTTATAAATCGGGTAAAGTTTGATTCGAAAGTTTAGTTCTTAGTAGTTGATCTTAATGGAATGATCTTAAGGAGGAGCTCCCTTAGAGAGATGAACATCGACTGGTAGGTCAAATCTCAAGATTTTGGTAATGTCGGATATTCTTCCTTCTTCTTCTTTATGTTCGAGAACGAACATGATTTTTAGTGGTGGATAATGTAATGACCCGGAAAATCATTCTTGAAAATTTTAAAGTTATTTATTAATTACGATTATTTAGTTGACGAATATTTAGCAAATAATTAATAGTTGATAGTTAATTAGCCAAGTCTATAATATTATTTTACCACTTGGCCCATGTATTGAATTAAGTTAAAGGGGTGATTAGCATAACACAAAAATAAATTTTGGCAAAACGTGTACTGGGAAAAGAAACCGCAGACTTCAGGTGAAAACAAGAAATTCTCATCTGTTTCAATTCTACATAAGGTATGTTGTTAGAGTGAATTGGATTGTTATTATTATATTATTTTATTGATTGTTAAAATCAAGGTGGAGGAAAATAATTTGTATCTGTTCCAAATCCTTTAAAAAGAATGGAAATTCCTTTTTTTATTTTATTATTATTAT